>MDKJ01058744.1:0-49261 GCA_005239525.1 Nicotiana knightiana | reverse complement strand
TACGTTCAATTCCTCGTGGGATCGACTTTGGGCTTAATACCCCAGATTTATATTTGCAACGTCTGTTTAGTCTTTATAGAAGACATAGTTGAGCGTGATCATTAATTAAGGTCACATTCAACCTCACTCGAATAACTAACATTCGACCTCGTTCTAATTGATTAAGGTGACATTCGACCTCGTTCAAATAAATTAAAGTCACATTCGACCTCGCTCGAATTAAGCCACACTCGGCCCTGTTCGAGTGAACGTCTACCAACCCAGTAACAACTAAATCCAAAGTTGTTGTAGTCAAGGCAACCAAACGATAAAAACATACAGAACCAAACATAGAAGATTCAGAAACAAACAACAAAAATAGCATTCTGCATTCAAAAGTATATTTTTTTACAGGGGATGGACAGACGCCTGCAAAAGTGAACACAAAAATTACAATGGCATAACTATTCAGCAACACCATCTCCACCATCGCCCTCACCATCAGAGTATGCATCCTCGTACTAGGCACCGTATTCAATACCGTCTAAATCCTCTTTTCTATCACTAGCCCTCAGCGTAGCAGGGTCATAACCACAGGCGACCCAAACTGCGCGCGCCTTAGCATGAGCATCCTCAATTTCAGCCTCAGGATCTCTCCCCACCGTCATCAAATCTCTGAATATGTCTAGATGGGCCTCAACGTTGGTCCACTTATCATACAAATCCTGAAGAATATCGAGATAATCATAAGTGTGAGAGGAAGTCGGTTGATCTAACAAATATGACTTCTCGGCCTCGAGAGCGAAGATTTGATCACCAAGGTTTGAGACCTCTTTCTCCAGCCCCGTAATTCACTCATCAAGTTGTGCTTCCCTGAACATGTCCATCTCCACATCATTCTCCCGCTCGGACTGGAGGATGCGGGTTGCATTCTCCAATGTGGCCACCTTTGCCAAAGCCACTACCTGATCCACCTCATCATTCTCCAATATTGTCGTCTTCTTGATGACTTCATCACTCAAAGCATCAGACCAGGTGGAATACTGCTCAAACTCAGCCCGCAGATATGCCACTAGGGTCTGAAGGTCTGCAGACTCAGCGTCAACTCCCTTGCTCACTTCGAGCTCTTCCTCTTTATGTCTAAGTGCCCCTCGAGCTCGGTGCATTTACCGATGACTCTCATAAGCTCATCGTCTTTCTGCTTAAGCTCGTCTCTAATAGCTTGTATGTTACCACTCACACCGAATTGCCTGCAGATCTCGTGGTGCTTGACGCAGTACTCGCGGTACTTACTTTCCATTTTCTTGAAAATGGCTTTCCGCATCTTCTCTCGCAGCCACTCTCGGTCTCAAAAATAATGATCTAAAGGAAAAGGAGAAAGCAGAAGAGGAAGAAAGTCAGTCTAAAACTAAAAAGAAAGAAGGAAAAATTCAAGGTATAGAAATTAGGAAGTATAGAGACTTACCCTCAGGGCGATGCCAGTTATGCCCGACAACATGGCGTCATTGTTGAATGTCTCTAAGGTCCTGCCCTCCACATTAGAATAAAAAGGGCCCAAGGAGGGGACCACGTCTTCTGTGTTTACTAGCAAGTAACAATCCAGGAGGACGACGATGGTACGAGTGGATCCCTCTAACTTCACCTCCACCCAAGTTATCCCTCACTCAACATCGGCACCACTTCGGGTTCGACGTCAGAACCAATTTCATATCCGTCCACGCCAATGTCCTTCCCTTTCTCCTCGGGCGATGAAGAAATGCCAACCTGTCTTGAGGATGACGGGTCATTTCTCGGCACGACATCCGCAGCCTCAGATAACCCTCTTACTTCAACTGCAATCTCGGGCAAAAAAACATCTCCCACGACTCCCATAGACAGCTGAGCTACAGTTGGTAGGTTCACATCGCTCTCCGCGCAGCCATAGACGGCTCATGGTCTCCCCTCGTGGATTCCTCGGTTTTAACTATCTCGTCGCCGACATCCACTCTCCTCTTCTTGAGCGGAACCCAAGTCCTCCTTGCTCGGCGGTGTCTCATTTACCAAATGTAGCACAGGAGGAACCGGAGTCTCTGCTGTTGGGGCCACTAGCGGTCGACTAGGTCTACACAATGCCGGGGGCTGAGAAGAAGTGGAGCAGACTTGTCCGTAGAAGCAGCAAGTGAAGATATCATCGTAGCAATCGGCTGAAGGAACGTGGAAGTAGGAGCCCTCGCCCTCCTCAGAGCTCTCCGACCTAACAACGAAAGTAGAGTTAATTCAACCCCACGATACAAAAAAAGGACGACCTGAAGATCGAAGCAACAAAAATTCAAGCAAACTACTCACCGGCCGTGGAGGGCTTGGACCCAAACTTCCTGTGGAACACCGACCATTCACGGATCCCCACCGTATGGGGAAAGACATGACTTACCCAGTCGTGAATGTCTGCAACCAACGGAGGAGGTTCTTTCTCGGCTGAAAAAAGAAAAAATGGAACGATTAAGCTACTAACGAATAAATAAAATAAAAATTCAGCGGAGGTACTTACGAGCATAGTTCCATGCTTCAGGAAATCCATTAAGATTTGTCACTACGTCCTCGGTCTTGACGTAGAAAAAGTTGAACCAGATTCGACGATTGGCCTTATCGTCCATCTTCACTGCCAAACCCTACTTCCACGGTGACGAAGGTGTAACATCATCCCCCTATGGAAACTTGGCACGAAGAAGTGCATTAGATGGAAAATAGAAATTCCACAGCTGGCCAGTTTCGCGTACTTCATCAACATAAGGATGAACTTGCAGATGTAAAGGGAGAGCTGGTCTGCGCAGATGCCGTAATAGCGGCAGAATTCTTCCACCAATGGGGGAAGGGGAAAAGAATTTCCCACGCAGAACATATACACGTAGAATACGCAATATCCAGGGCGGTGAATCTGTACCATGTCGCGGCCGGCCGGGACCAGTTCAATGTGGGCCGGTATTTTGAACTTGGCCCTAAAGTCAGCAAGAGCAGACAACTCCATTTTAGATTCTACAGGATAAGGATCGTCCGCGGGCCATTTTGAGATGACTGACCTAGATTTGTCATTACGAGGAATTATATTATCCACAATAGAGAAGATTTCATCTTCTGTAACAATGGAAGCCCTATCGCCAAGAGGGGCATTCTCACTGCCAGTGGAATCGGGTCAGAGGTCCCTCTAGAACTGGAAGATGCATTAACAATCTTTGGTTGTTTATAAGCGTAGAAAGTACAAACGCCGAGGACATAAGAGTACTAGAAATCGCTAAAACCAGAGAAACCAGGGATGTGAAAGTGGAAACAACAGAAGCAAGAACACATGAAGAAGAAGAAATAAATATATAGAGGTTCGAATGCCTCAAAACACAAAGGATAAAATAAAGGGTTTCCTATCCCTATTTATAAAAAAACTCAGGCACTTTAATCGAGAAAACCAATCGTCGATGCACAAATATCGAAACGGCAGAGGCGCAGGAAACAATGTGACGCATCAGGAAAATGCATAATAATGACGCACGATGTCATGACATCATTCTGAACCAACAGTGACGATAAGTTATGGCTCACAAAGCGCCATGTTATCACCTTGGCCGTGGTCGTTACTACTCGACCTTCCCACCTGAATTTCTCAATTGCGACTAGCGAAGTTGTTGTTGTTGTTGTTGAAGTCCACCAGCCGAGGTCGTATGAGAGATGACCTCGATAAGCGAGGGACTAACTGTATGGGTCAAAATCTGACAAAGGAAAATTCAGCACAAAAAGGTATTATCAGAAGTAATTTGGCTGAGGTTGACCAATGATTAATGGAACTTACCGCCGAACAATCAATTACAGCCGAGGTTAAGTGTCACGAGCAACAGTAATGGCTAGTTTTGTAATAGGATCTTTAGAGAGATTATTCCATTGAATATTCTCTGTACTTGTACTCTTAGGGTTGTTTAGGGGTATGTCTCATATAAATAGAAATAAAGATAATGTTAAAAGAGGGAGATTCTTTGAAATGATTTCTCTTGAAAAGCAGACTCTCGAGATAAATACAAAGATCACCTTTCTAAAGATATTCATCTTTTTGGATTATTCTATATCATTTCCATTAGATCTGAGAAAGACTTCAATATTCTCATTGTTACTTGTCATTCATCATTGTCAAAAAGAAGGATCATCCACCTCATTCAGTATTGGGTGAATCATTCTCTTTATTTATGTCACGACCCAGAATCCATTTAAAGGTCGTGATGGCGTCAGACACCATTGTCAGGCAAGCCAACATAAAATAGTTAATTAAATTCTCATTTTAATCTTTTTGAAGTCATTTCTTTTCATTACATTAAATAGAAAATATTGAAATATCACTGAGTAATGAGATGTCTTTAACAAGTTCAAATAATGAATAATCCCGTAGTCATCCCAGAACCCGATGTCACAAGCGCATGAGCAATTTCTAGGAATTAAAATGTAATACAATAACTGTCTGGAATACAAACTGGACAGAAGAGGAAATACAATACGTCTGAAGGAGACTCTACTGGCTGCGGATCGTCCCATAATATGTAGCTCACTTAAGTCCCCGTGCCAACCATGCTGCTGCGCCCACAAGGCCACTATCCATACATGTACCTGTACATAAAAAATATACAGCAAGTGTAGTATGAGTACAAAAACAACGCGTACCCAGTAAGTATCCCGTCTAACCTCGAAAAAGTAGTGACGAGGGGTCGTGTCCGACACTTACTATTGGTCCAATAATATCGGGTACGATGAAGAAGTGAATAAATATGAAATAGAGTAAATATATGAAACCAACAAGTATAAATACGTGGTACAATCCCCTTCTTTACCATTTACTCAGCTATCAACTAGAAAGTTCCCTCCGTAACCGGAGAATATAAATAGATATAGTGGATTTCATCAAGAGAATGTCATAATTCAAATAAGGGGATACCCTCAGATACACTGGCTTCTAGCCAAATATTATGCACGATTCCATGAGGATAATATATATATATATATATAGGAAATTCTGAAGCGTACAACCGGATCCAACATAAAAGTAAAATGTGCACTGCCGAAGGATTGAACGACGCGAACCATTGATGCATCTATTAACCTGCCGAGGCGAACGGACTGATACCATAAGATTAGTAGAAGGAAAATACCCCGCTCGCGAAACATCTATGCGACGCGGTTACACATAGATTTCTTAAACTATTATAATATTCCTCAATTCCTATCAAAATTACGGAGTTCAAACAAAAAATTTTAAATCTTATATTCTTAAATTTCAATTCCTCTCAGAACATTCAATAAGCGAACTCAATATCACTCCCTCTCAAGGCAAACAATAAAAAGAAATCTATAACAATATCAACAAGGCATGGTGTGAACCTAAAACTACCCTGACATAGGCATAGCTAGTAGCTACGTGCGGACTCTCGTCACCTCGTGCTTACGTAGCCCCCACAAATAATAGCACATAATTAATTATTTCACCTATGAGGACAATTCCATCTTACAAGGTTAGAAAAGAGACTTACCTCGCTCCGAAGTTTCATAACCAGCTTCCAAGCCCTTCTGACGACTAAAACCGATGCACAATTCTCCAATACTAGCCAATAATTATGCAAACCCATTAATATACGCTCGAATACTCATTATAATCAAATTCATATCAATTCCTAAGCCCGATCAAAAAGACGATAAAAATCACCCTCGGGCCCACGTGCCCGGATTCCGAAATTTTTCGAAGATAAATATTACCCATAATATTACGAACTCAAATATATAATTTGTTTTCAATTCCATGCCCAAATTTACGAGTTTCTTCCCAAAATGCTAACTTCCACAACAGGCACCGAAACGCTCCCGGGCCACCCAAAATCCCACCCGGACATACGGCCAAGTCCAAAATAATCATACGAACCTGTTGGAACCTTCAAATCCAGATTCCGAGTCCGTTTACTCAGAGATTCAACCTTAGTCGATCCTTCCAACTTAGAGCTTCCGAAACGAGAGTTCTCTTTACAATTCAACTCCGAAACTCCCGGAATTAAATTCCGACCATACGTACAAGTCATAATACCTGAAGTGAAGTTGTTCATAGCCTCAAACTGCTGAACGACACACTAGAGCTCAAAACGACCGGTCGGGTTGTTACAGTTTATATTTAGTGTCATTTATTGTTATTTAATGCTTGATATCTCCATCACATTATTGAACTTGAAACATTAAATACACGTTGCATTAAAACTGTCCCGACACTGTTCTACATCATCCACGTAGGTTGATTAGAAATCTGAAGTTATTATCTTTAACTAGGTATAACCTCTCAAATATTAAATTAATTAGTTAAACCAAAGGTTAACATTTTTAGGTCAAACAAGAACTAAATGGGAGGAGAACACAAAGAAATGAAAGAAAAACAGTCCAAAGCTAAAATCCACAAAATACAAACACCCAAAAATTATAAAAATGGCGCATGCTGGCCACTTTTTGATCGTTTTTTAATGTTTGGCTATCATTTCAAATGTAGTTAATATTAATTATTCATAGATCTTTTATCCTTATCTTTTTCATTTGAATGTTTGAAGAACTAATGACTTCTTTGTTGAGAAGAGCTCTAAGCGAGGAAATAATGTATCTTTAAATGTGAGTTATCTGTTACTCTTTTGTATTTCGTAAAGTATGCACACGATTCTACTTTTTCTTTTCTTTTGTATTCTTATATATTCCTTTGAATTCATTAGAAAATTGAATTCTGGTTCATATCTTATTCTAATCGTAATCTTATATAAGATATCTTTATTTGACATTAGGCAATGGCCAAATTTATAACAACAACAAACCCTGTTTGATCCCAAGGTATAAGGCAAGGGTCAAATTTCATTATGCAAAATGGTCTTGTTCTTATTTTCAAAGGGGAGAAGCTCAACACTAATGCTATTTGATTCCAACGAATAACTAGAGGTATATAAGTACGATTTCGCATAATTCAAGGACAACGATTGATTTTTTGCTCTTTAACGTTTGATTTTCTTCAAATCTCTACCACAGATAAAAGTTCTTTTGCATAACCTGGTTGTATGTCGTGCTTTATTGGAATTTACTTGAAAAACTAAGCTTATAATATAAGTTTCAGTCCCTTAACTAATGCACAAATCTTTCTTTCTCTTTTGGTAATCACAACTAATATTATGTCACGATCCAAAATCCTATGAAAGGTCGTGATAGCGCCAAACACCTCTGTCAGGCAAGCCAACACTAAAAGTTAATTAAATTTCTATTTTAGTATTTTTAAATCATTGCTTTTCATTACATTATATAATAATCAATAAACTTTACTGAGTAAATAACGATGGCTTAAAAAATTTAATTAACAAATAAATCCCAAAGTCATCCCAGAACCCGGTGTCACAAGTGCATGAACAATTTTTAGGAAACAAATGTAATACAATAACTGTCCGGAATACAAATTGGACAGAAAATAAAATACAATACTCTGAAGGAGACTCTGCTGGCTGCGGGCCGTCTCGGGGGATGTAGCCCACCTAAATCTCCATATCAACCATGCCGCTACGCCAAGCTAGGCCACTAGACATACATGCGTATGTGCAATAAAATGCACAGCAAGTGTAGTATGAGTAAAAAAATAACGTGTACCCAGTAAGTATCTCACCTAACCTCGAAGAGGTAGTGATGTGAGGTCGACCTTAACACTTACTAAAGGTCAAATAATATCAGATACAATAACAAAATAAATAGGTAAGAAACAGAGCAAATATATGAAACAACATGTATAAATTACGTGGTACTTTTCCTTCTTTTTTTTTTCACAACTTACTCAACTCTCAACTAGCAAGTTCCCTCCGTACCGGAGCATATACATAGATACAATGGATTTCCTCAAAGAAGTTGTCATACTTTAAATAAGGGATAGCCCTTAGATATACTGGCTTCTGGCCCAAATATAACGCACGATTCCATGAGGATAATTTTTATATAGGAAATTTCGAGGCGTACGGACCGATACAACATAAAAGTAAACTATGCACTGCCGAAGGGTCGAACGACGAAAACCATAGATGCCTCTATTAACCTGTCGAGGCGAACGACCCGCTCCCATGAGAGTGTGGTACATAAATTCTGGCGAGGCGAACGGCCCGATCCTATAAGAGTGTGGTAGGAGGACTTACTCCGCTCGCGAATCATACATGTGACGCAGTTACACATAGATTTCTCGAGTTATTAAAGTATTCTTCCATTTCTTTTCAAAACATTAACTTTTAAGATTCGCATTTTTATAAAACTTTTCGATTGCTTTCAAAAATATTTAATAAGTATGCTCAATCCAACTTCTTCTCAAAGCAAACAATAAACACAAGCCAAATATAATAACAACAAAGCATGATGTAAGCCTAAAACTACCCGGACATAGGCATAACTAGTAGCTACGTACGGGCTCTCTTCACCTCGTGCGTATGTAGTCCCCCACAAATAGTGTCACATAATTAATTATTTCACCTATGGGGACAATTCCCTCTTACAATCTTAGAAAGGAGACTTACCTCGCTCCAAAGTTCATGTAACGACCCGACCGGTCATTTTGAGAATTTATGCTCCGTTCGGTGGCGTAAGGTCTTGAACAACTTCACATTGTGTATATCGACCTGCGTCCATGGTTGCATTCAGTTACCAGATGATTCAGAGTTGAATTGGAAGAAGGACTGTTGTTTTTGAAGCTTAAATAGTGAAGTTTTGACTGGAATTTAACTTTTATGTAAACGGCTCCGGAACGAGTTATGGATGATATCAGCAGCTTCGTATGGTGATTTTGGGCTGAGGAGTGCATCCGGAATGTGTTTTCGAGGTCTGTAGTAGATTTAGGCATGAATTGGAGAAAGTCAGAATTTTGGCGATTTTGGCCGATAGGTGAAATTTTGGTATCGGGCTTGGAATGGAATTCCAGGAGTGGCTATAGGTTCGTAGTGTCATTTATGACCTGTGTGTAAAATTTGAAGTCATTCGGACTAGTTTTGTCGTATTTCGGCATCGGTTGTGGATTGAAATTTCATAAGTTCCTAGGCTTAAATCCATGCATAATTGGTGATTTTGATGTTATGTGATGTTTTTTGAAGGCTCAACTAGGTTTGGATAAGGTATTAGGACGGGTTGGTAAGTTTGGTTGAGGTCCTGTGGGCCTCGGGGATGTTTCGGATGCTCAACGAGATTATTTTGGACGTAGAAAACCAGCTGAAGCATTGTTGGTTCTGGTGTTTCGCACCAACGGATAGGGAGCCGCAGGTGCAGACACGCAGGTGCGGTGGAGGGCATCGCAGGTGTGGCTTTGGTCAAGGGAAGCCAGCCTCGCAGATGCGGACGGGGTTCCGCAGGTGCGGCCCAGTGATTGCAGGTGTGGCCCCAGTTCATTTAGTGAGTTTTGCACCTGCAATGTATTTTCTGCAGGTGCGAAATTGCTGGGCTGTTTATACAAAATCCAAGGGTTTGAAATTCATATTTTCAAAAATGATTTGGAGCTTGGGATTTGACGATTTTGATTGAGTTTTGAGGAGAAGATTCATAGGTAATTATTCCTAACCTTATATCCGTGGTATATCATTAATCCATAACAATTTCTTCAACATAATCAATGAATTTGGGTGAAAATTCATGAATATGGGAGGAAGGTTCCCCAAATAGAAATCTTAGAATTTAATGAGATTTTGACGTCGGTTTTCGATGATTCTTGTTCGAGTGAGTTCGTGAGTGAAAGGGTGTTATGAATTTTTATCTTTCACTCGATTCCGAGACGTGGGCCTGGGGGACTTTTTGGACAATTTTCCTAATTTCGCGTCTGAGCTTCGAATTTATTAGTTAAACTAGTTGCTTGTAGTATTATTTACACGATGCTATTTATTTGATTAAATTTGGTCCATTTGGAGTCGGATACGCGTGGCAAGAATGTGATTTCATGTTTGATTTGAGCGGTTGAGGTAAGTATCTTGCCTAACCTTGTGTGGGGGAATTACCCCTTAGGATTTGAGTCTTCTATGTTTATTTTAGTCCGTGTATGCGAGGTGACGAGTGTGTGCTCGGACTTATTTGTAGAAGGTTGACCTTTTAGGGTTCTTAGGTCCTTATATTCACCTTGTATGAAGTTGATCTTGATAAGCTTGAGTTCTTATCTGCTAGTTTTACCTCTACATGCTTTGATTAGAACTAATTTCTTTAGGATCCACCCTTACCGCCTACTTTACTATGATTTGACTTAACCAAAGGTTTTACCTCTCTATCATCATGCTATATTTTCATAAGCTACCTATAATTAATTAAATTGTTGAATATCCCTCACAATTTGCTCAACTCATAAGGGGTATAGATAACTTATATCTTAGTCGACTTGTCCTTACTTGGAATTATTTGACTTGTGTTCTCTTCTTATTGTTGACTTGAATTTGTGGATTTGTTGCTTGTCTTGTTTTTCCCTAGACATGTTGTTCCATTTTGCACTTAGTACTTAGTGCCGTGATTATTCCTTGTGAACGATGTTCTACTGTTTCTTTATGAATTGAAGTTCTTCTATTGATTTATTCGTCGTATCTTGTGTCATTGTCCTGGTTGCTTTGTATTTGATGTGGGGATGTATAATTTTTCTACCGTGCTATAATTGTTGTCTTTGGTTGTTGCAGTGCATATTTAAATTGGGGACTACAGACGTATTCTGAGAGATCCCCCCTCTACGGCATATTTAAATTGGGGACTACTGACGTATTATGGGAGATCCCCCCATGTACTGCATATTTAAATTGGGGACTACAGACGTATTCTGGGAGATCGCCCATGTACTGCATATTGACATTGGGACTACGGACGTATTCAGGGAGATCCCCCAGCACTGCATATCATTTTGTGACTACAGACGTATTCCGAGAGATCCTCTGTATTTTGTGATGAATTCGAAACTACGGACGGGATCCTGGTAGATTTTATCAAGGGAAATATGTTTGAAAGACAATTATTTGGAAAGTCCAATTTGAAAAAAAAAACAATTATCCTGAATAAAACTATGTTGAAGAACATTCCTTTGGAAAAAGAATATTTGAAAAATGTTTATGTTAAAAAAAAATATGTTGAAGGATATCCCTTTGGAAAAGAATATTTGGAAAATGTTTATGCTGAAGAAAACTATGTTTAAAGGACACTTTCTTCGGAAAAGTATATTTGGAAAGCTTTTATTTGAAAAAAAACTATGTCTGAGAGACATCTCTTGGGTAAATTATATTTCAATATAATTTCCCTTTAAAAGGGATACCACCTTAAAGCTTTCAATCTAGAAACTTGCGGGTGAAAGTTTACACTCGAATAATTTTACCATTTTAATGGTATTTGTGGCTAAGGCCTGGTGTGGAGAGTAATTCAGTGTTGAGTTACTACTTGTCCTTATTGTGTTGTGATTTCCGGACTTGGGATGTGTTCCCGTCCATCCTTCTATGTATTATTATTATGTTCTGTCGTTAATTGTTGTATTTCCTTCCGCATTGTAGTTGTTATGGTGTTAACTATATTGTGTAGTCATTAGATAGGTGTCATGCCATGTCATTCCTATATTTATGCCTGTTGATTTATTAGACCAGTGGGTGTCTTGACTAGTCCTCGTCACTACTTCACTGAGGTTAGTCTTGATGCTTACTAGGCACCGCTATGGTGTGCTCATTCTACACTTACTGCACATTTTTGTGCAGATCTAGGTATTGATCGTTAGTAGCTGTGCGGACTCTTGCTGAGGAGACTCAAGGTAACCTGCTGATGCGTTCGCAGGCTTCAAAGTGACCTTCGTATTCTTTATTTACACTGTTTTCACTTACTTCCAAACAATTGTATTTAGAAGTTGTAGTAAAGTCTTTATAGATCTTATGACTTGTACTACCGGGTTTTTGGAATATGCTCTTGTATAAAGAATCCTTTTTCATAAAAATATTAGATTTTATTTCTTATTTTTTCTATTCCACGAATGTTAGGCATACCTAGTCCTTAAGACTAGGTTCCATCACGATACCCAACAGAGGGAAAATTTGGGTCGTGACAAGTTGGTATTAGAGCTCTTGGTTCATAGGTGGTACGAGTCATAAGCGAGTTTAGTAGAGTCTTGTGGATCGGTACGGAGACGTCCTTACTTATCTTCGAGAGGCTACTGAACGATTAGGACAATTTAATTTCTTTCACTCCTATCGTGCGGGTTCATTGACCTTGAAGTTTGACATTTATCATTCTATTCTCTCACAGATGGTGAGGACACGAGTCGTGGTTCTTGATGATGTTACACCCGAGACAAATGTCTCTAGGGGCAGAGGCCGAGGTCGACAAGGAGCACGTACCGTATTTCGGCCACCTACCAGAGCAACCGTTGAGGAGCCACCAGTAGTTCCAGTTGGGGGGCAGGCACCAGAGGCGCCTGTTGTTACCCCCAGACTTCTGGAGACTTTAGCACAGTTCCTGAGCATGTTTGGTACAGTGCCTCAGGTGGGGTTATTTCAGGTTGCACCAGCTACTTCACCGATCAGGGGAGGAGCCCAGACTCCTAGCGTCCAAACTCCAGAGCAGCGAGTTCACGTTGGTCAGGGTCTAGGTGTCATAGTGACATAGCCTGTGGTTCCAGTTCAGCTTATGGTCAGAGCAGCAACATCTGAGGGAGAGCAGGTTAGATTTGCAAGGTTCAAGAGATATAATCCTCCTACATTCAGCGGATTGTCTTCAGAGAGTGCACAGGGTTTTCTAGAGGAGTGCTATAGCATCCTCCGCACTTTGGATATTTTTGAGACAACTGGGGTTGCTTTTACTACATTCCAGCTTCAGGGAGCGGCTTATGAGTAGTGGCGGGCATGTAAGTTGGGTTGCCCGGCCGAGTCAGCTTCACTTACGTGGAGTCAGTTTTCAGAGATGTTCTTGAAAGACTTTGTACCCTAGTCTCCTCGGGATGCATGGAGCGTGGAGTTTGAGCAGTTGTGCCAGAGCACTATGTCAGTATTAGAGTATGCCATCAGATTCAGTTATTTGGCTAGGCATGCACCTTCCTTAGTCGCTGCAGTTAGAGGGCGAGTCCGTAGATTCATTGAAGGGCTCAGGCATGCTATTCGGTTCAGCATGGCTCGAGAGGTGGAGTCGTATATTTCGTTTTAGCAGATGGTAGGGATCGCTCGCCGGTTAGAAGGCATGTGGGACCGGGAGCGAAAGGATAGATGAGATCAGGAGAGAGAGTACAGGGAGGCGAGGAGGCCATGTAGACCGGAGAGATCTGCTAGTCCTTATTTTGGAGGCAAGGTGCGACACAGTAGAGGTTTTGTGGGTCAACCAGTTCAGTTTGCATTACCCGCTTCGCATGGAGTTTCAGGTACTCGTGGGTGTCATAGTACTCGTATCGCACAATTTCCATAGCCATGCAAGCAGAGAGGTTGTTTTGAGTGTGGAGATACCATTCACAGGGTGAGAGATTTTCCAAGGCTCCGGACAGATGTGTTACAACAAGGCATTCAGGTGAGTAGAGGGCGCCTAAGAGGGGGAGTCCCGACCCGTTGATGTGTTTCGTATAGTAGGCTGGAGGCCGTTGTGCCAGATGTTATCGTACATGTATGTTTTGATTTGTTACAGAGGGGCACCATTTGTATTTCATTATAGCTTTGTTGGTCGGGACGAGTTCCCTTATTGGTCACTTCATTTATGAGTAGTTTCATGCTCTGCACTCTATCTTCGTGTTTGCTCCTGTTGGGAGAGTCTGTGAGTGGTAGCCCGTGTCTATCATTTGTTTCTATTCATTATTGAGAGATATGATACTAGTAGTAAATTCATGTTGTCCAATACGGTAGACTTAATGTGATTCCTGAGTGTAGTGGTTACGAGTTGTAATTCTTATACTCCAGCGGCGTGGGAGCCAACACGTGTTGTAATTTTGTTGAAGGAAGTGATCTGGTGAAAAGTTTCAGTTGGTGGGATATATATCCTATTTTTGATGTAGAGTTGAGGGCGAGACCCTCGTGATTCGACGTGTTTGAACCAGGCTGAGTACCGCGGTTAAAATCAGACCAGGATGGGATCCTTCTGATTTGTTCATGTTCTTTAATTCTTTCCTTGTTATATTGTTTTGTAGGTTAGCATTGATAAAGAATTTTTCCTGTTGGGGTTTTTAGGTAGTTTCCTTATGTGTTCTTCTTTTCATGTTCAGTCATTTTCATTCTGTGCTCCTTGAGTTTTAGCTTGCGGGATGTGTGCCCGATGGTGTCAGTTGTGGCTTGGTGATTCGGATCTCAAAGTATGAGGTCCTCATGTTTCTTGCATTATTATCAGGGTGATTGAGGTTTGAAACAGAGTTCTATCGGATATGAAGCTAATTGTTGGTGCTGAGTTGATTTCGGGCACCTATTGTGATTAGAAGTGTTATTAAGGGCCTATGTGTGGTGTGTTAAGTGGTGTTGTTGTACCTTGTGGGTGTAGGCATGAGTTGATGTAGCTGGTTGAGGCTGATACCAGATATGGATTTAGCTTCGGGTCTTTTGGAAATGAAGGGAAGGTGAGAATTTGGGGTCTAAGGCTCATCGGTGTTAGTAGAAAGGCTAAATCGCAGTTGACATGGTGTCGTCAGACTTATGTATATTGAGGTGACGTGGGATCACCCGCGGGTGTATTCTGGAAGTGTGCCTTCGGTGATTTGAAGATTTCAAGGCGAATCATGGCACGTTCGAGGACGAACATTTGCTTAAGAGGGGGAGAATGTAACGACACGACCGATTGTTTTGAGAATTTAAGCTCCATTCGGTGGTGTAAGGTCTTGAACAGCTTCACATTGTGTACATCGACCTGCGTGCATGGTTGGATTCAGTTACCGGATGATTCAGAGTTGAATTGGAAGAAGGACTGTTGTTTTGGAAGCTTAAACATTGAAGTTTTGACCGGAATTTGACTTTTATGTAAACAACTCCGGAATGAGTTATGGATGATATCAGCAGCTTCGTACGGTGATTTTGGGCTGAGGAGCGCGTCCAGAATGTGTTTTCGAGGTCTGTGGTAGATTTAGGCTTGAATTGGCAAAAGTCAGAATTTTGACGATTTTGGCCGATAGGTGAAATTTTGGTATCTGGCTCGGAATGGAATTCCGAGAGTGGCAGTAGGTCCGTAGTATTTTTCACAGGTGCGGAATTGCTGGGTTGTTTACACAAAATCCGATGGTTTGAAATTTATATTTTCTAAAACGATTTGGAGCTCGGGATTTGACGATTTTGAGTAGGTTTTGAGGAGAAGATTCATAGGTGACGATTCCTAAGCTTATTTCACTGGTATATCATTAATCCATAGCAATTTCTTCAACCTAATCAATGAATTTGGGTGAAAAATCATGAAAATGGGAGGAAGGTTCCCCAAATAGAAATCTGAGAATTTAATGAGATTTTGACGTCGATTTTTGATGATTCTTGTTCGAGTGAGTTTGTGAGTGAATGGGTGTTCTAAATTTGTAACTTTCACTCGATTCCGAGACATTGGCCCGGGGGACTTTTTGGGAAATTTTCCTAATTTCGCGTCTTAGCTTCCAATTTATTAGTTAAACTAGTTGCTTGTAGTAGTATTTACATAATGATATTGACTTGATTAGATTTGGACCATTTAGAGTGGGATACGCGTGGCAAGAACGTGATTTCATGTTTGATTTGAGCGGTTGAGGTAAGTATCTTGCCTAACCTAGTGTGGGGAAATTACCCCTTAGGATTTGAGTCTTCTATATTGATTTTAGTCCATGTATGTGAGGTGACGAGTGTGTTCTCAGACTTATTTGTAGAAGGTTGACCTTTTAGGGTTCTTAGGTCCTTATATTCACCTTGTATGAAGTTGATCTTGATACTTTTGAGTTCATATCTTCTAGTTTCAGCTCTACATGCTTTGATTAGAACTAATTTCTTTAGGAGCCACTCTTGCTGAGGAGACTCAAGATAATCTGCTGTTGCGTTCGCAGGTTTCGGAGTCACCTTCCTATTCTGTATTTATAGAGCTTATGACTTGTACTACCGGGTTTTGGGAATATGCTCTTGTATAAAGAATCCTTTTTCATAAAAATATTAGATTTTATTTATTATTGTTGCTATTCCATGAATGTTAGGCTTACGTAGTCCTTAAGACTAGGTGCCATCACTATACCCAACGGAGGGAAATTTTAGGTCGTGATAGTTTCATAACCGGCTTCCAAGCCCTTCCGATGACTCAAATTGATGAACAATGCCTCAAAGCTAGCCAAAAATTATGCAAACCCATAATTATATACTCAAATACTCATTATAATCCAATTTATAAAAATTTCTAACCCCGATCAAAAAGTCAATTTATATCACCCTCAAGCCCACGTGCCCGGATTCTGAAATTTTTCGAAGATAAACTTTCAATTTCATGCCCAAATTCGTGGTCAAAATCCAAAAATACCAATTTATAGGTTTTCTACCAAAACCTCAAGTTTTCACTAATTTCCCATGAACTTCCATGTTATAATATTTATATAATCCACGTATTTAACTTGAAATAGGTGGGAGTCGCTTACCTTGATACAGATGATGAAGATGGAGCTCGAAAATCGCCCCTAGGTCATCTCCCATAGAGGAAATGAGATAAAATAAGCCAAACCCATTTTTTTCAAACTTATACACTGCCAGGAAACTCTTCTTTGCGTTTGCGAGCCTCCCCTCGCGTTCGCGAAGAATAAAAATTCTCAAAAAGCCATTCCAAACTCTTCTCTGACAGCCTCTAGTATTATGGTCATAACGTTTTGCAGAAAATTCCAAATGACAAATGGTTTAATGTTATGAAAACTAGACTTCAGGATCTACGTCATTCGTGGTGATCTCACAATACCTTATATATTTAGAGATATAAGCTGCCAAAGTCAGCCCTATGCAACACAAACGTCTTCTTCATCTTCCCGGACACTCTGTAGTATACCATGCATAACTCTTTGTACGCCAATGCAAATGCTAAATGGTTTACCTTTATAGAAAATGGACACAAAGTGATACATATATTTTCTTCTTTGCGAACGCTAGGCTCCCTATGCGAACACAAAGAACAAAGTCCCTGAAGCCAAATCCTTCTTCGCGAATGCGAGAGGATCCTCGCGAACGCGAAGAACAACACCAGACACCAGCATCAGCCATTTCAAAACAACCCGAAATGATCCGAAACCACCCCGCAACACACCTGAGGCCCCCGGGACCCCGTCCAATCACACGACCCAGTCCAATAACATCCCACGGACCTGCTCGAGGCCTCAAATCACATCAAAAAATGCCAAAACCATGAATCACACTCCAATTCAAGCTTAGTGAACTTTAAAATTTCCAACTTCTACATTCGATGCTGAAACCTATCAAATCACATCCGATTGTCCTCAAATTTTGTACACAAGTCATACTCCACATTATGGACTTACTCCAACCTCAGGAATCGGAATCCGACCCCGATATCAAAATTTCCACTTTAGGTCGAACTCCTCAAAAACCTTCAAATTTCTAACTTTAGCTAAATGACCCAAAATGACCTACGGATCCCCGAATCCACTTCTGGTCGCGCTCCCAACACCAGAATCACCATACAAAGCTATTTCCAGACTCGAAATTCCAAATGGACATCGATAACACAGAAACACACTTCAACCAAAATTTATGATTTTTTTCCAAGAATGTTAACTTCCACAATAGGCGCTGAAACGCTCCCGGGTCATCCAAAACACGATACGAATATACGCCCATGTTCGAAATCATCATACGAACCTGCCGGAACCTTCAAATCCCGATTCCGAGGTCGTTTCCTCGAAAATCACAACTCAACTAATTATTCCAACATAAAGCTTCCGAAATGAGAATTCTCTTTCCAAATCGACTCTGAACTTCCCAAAATTCAATTCCGACCACACGTGCAAGTCATAACACCTAAAGGGAAGCTGCTCATGGCCTCAAACCGCTGAACGGCGCGCTAGAGCTCAAAATGACCAGTCGGGTCGTTATATTCTCTCCCACTTAAACATACGTTCGTCCTCGAACGTGATAAGAATTGCTCCGGAGTTGTCCAAAATCACTATTTACACCTCGTGCACCTGCCCGTCCTACCACAACCCAGTTGAGTACATTTGCTCGAAAATATCTGAAGATTTCCCTTTTTACTTAGCCAACTAAGCCTTAGAGCCAAATTCCAACACTCAGATTTTTCTACCAGGCATGTTTCCAACATACGAACACAGTATCAATCACCACACGATGTACCAGAATATGATTGCATGTCTTTGCTGAATTAACACCATACACCACATAATTCACCTAACCATAATAACATTCTCTAATCTTAATAGCCAAAATTCCACGAATGTGATGCTCCCAATGCATCTCTTGACCTATATACATCTTGCCCCAACTTTTACATAACCTCCACGATGAACGAGATGTGTATAATTTCATAACCAACTGCAGAGTCAACAAATCATTGAACCTCTCCTCGTTACTAGAATCATCACCTCATTATGAACCAAATAATGGTATTTGTTTTTTAATACACTTCATATGATCTGATTGCACTGATCCTAGATCCATTAATCTCTTCTCTCCTAGTATGAACCGCTCAAGCAACAAGCCACCCCAGACATGACCAAAAGTCTCATATGATGCCACAACATGCCAATAAACTACAACCTCGAATGATATACATAAGGAAAACTAACTTTGGGGGGGACTACTCAACTCACGCACTAATATGAACTTTCCTCATAAAATGGGAAACAAAACACACAAAAATATAATATAGAAAATCGTACTCAACATCACACTACTGCAGCGTGCAGCCCAAATAACATACCCGTGGAGACGTGCCACCCGATCAACACATAAAGTTAAAGTAAGGAGAAACACACCGAGCTAAATTGCTCATTAATACAAAATACTGAATATCGGTCACAAGAAACGCTAAGTGCACAATACCATCCCCGGGGAGACATATAGTGCTAGAAGCTACAAAAATCAAGCGCAACCGAGCTGCGATATATGATCTGAATCTCACGTGCCATTCTGCTCACGTAATACCATCGCTACGTGGAACACATAAGAAAATGATCAAGCCGTTGCACAACTCACACGGCATAATATAGTATCATATGAAATAGCAGACGCCGAAATAACACACAATGTTCTAATACTCCTCCACGAGGAGCGCGATACTGAATAAACACCTCTGGCCTGATATAGCGCAGTATTCATATTTAAATCCATCCACAGACCTCAAGCCGATTCTGATCGCACCTTACTATGATAATAACCTTTCACCGGTCTCTAATAACCCTTTTTTCCCCGTAACACACAAGAAAGACCATCATAACTGGAGCAAATTTCCACAGTCCGCAAGCAAGTGAACTAAGCGCCCTCCAGGCATAGATTCTCAAATAAGAGATATTACCACATCCTTCATACTTGGTTTAAATCTTCAATCAATCAAGTGGCTACAATGTCACACTTGTACAATCTTCCGGCGGTAACGCTCCCACGACCTTTCACTGAAGGTAACAAGTCTGCACATCCATACCACCGGCCACATTAACGCTGTAAAGCAAATCAAGAATCCATAACCAGGATGCAAAGCCTCTTTCACAAAACACCGGTCTCAGGTGATGCTAAAGACAATACCAGCTTACTCTAAACATGTAAATCCTTTCCTGCCCATCTGAGCTCGTGACATTCTTGTCAACACCAAACTACAACCTCGATCCTCAACTTTCAAATTCCATACCGCTTACTGCGCCTGACATGCCAATATATGACAGCAGAAGAATTTCATCATAACCCTTGAACCACTATTAAGGTGAACTCTTCATCATATAGAAATTTTTTACCTAACTCATTCCAAGAGAACCGTAACAATACACGAGTGAATTTTCATAACTGTAGAACATGCAAGCCCTCAAGTACATTGCCCTTCCAGGATCCACCTACACATCACAGGACATAATACCTAATTACCCCAAAATAAAACAAATTACGGCGGCCGTCAAGCCTCGCATGTACCGCCACAAATCACATGCATAATCTAATCACGGTGGAGGTACTGATCACTGCCACCATCATGCCAATTCAATCAGGGCTAACAAAACCTACTTCTTCTAACTTATCCTTAACTGGTCTTAGAAATAACGATAACTCCACTCAACACATAACGACTCAATCTGAACTCCTCCAGAGTGGCCTTGTATCACGAGACCATGCTGTCTCAAATCCCACAAACCATCTCATACCCTCCTTGTGCACATGCTCGCATCCTCAACTGATACACCCATTCAAAAAATTCCTCTACGAATCCGAATTCATTTTCCTCTCATTCCTCCAAATATTACAGTGCAAGCCGAAGATAACATAAAACACTCCAAGCCCCTTTTTCATAATCCGCTACAAAAGCTCGATTGTTAACCATATTGTGGGCTTGAAATCCTTAGACACCACATTTTAACTTTTGAATTCACTAGGACTATTGCTGAGAGTAACCCACTTTGACTTGGTCCTGAATATAATCAACTTCTAGGCTATGCTAGCACATGAACCGATAAGGCTCAATATAGCACACATTCCTCAATCCTTTGCTCAAATCACCACTGATGTTTCCTTTCCCTTAGTCGTAATAACCCACCAATACACCAATGACAAGAAACCTCACAAGTAGATAACCATGCAACCCAATCGTAGGCGGTGGGACTCTCCCACTTAGCTTGAAGCTACTATTACACAACTCTGGAACCCACCAAGATTCTTTCTTCATTTTAAACATGATCGTGCACAACCAACTCGCCCAATCCCTCAAAATTCTTCTGTTATCATTTCATGAACACTCTAACTCTCTAGCAACATTCACATATTCGACCTCTTACTGGATAGCCAGTAAAATTCTTCGTAGAAGATTTTCCAACTACGCGACCGTTAGCCTGCTCACAGGAGATAATCCACCTGTGGAAATTACATGCCGACATCTTCCAACGTTGCTGCACGAGGTACAATCACTACGACATAAGTAACCCATCCTAAGCCCGTTCTCATTCACCAACTGTACCAGTCCGTTCACTCTTTATGGACATCAACTAAAGGTGCGACAATACCTTCCAATTCAAAGTTATATTGCATCCTTCTTCATATCAAGCAACTCCTTTTAGTTGCATCCAGTCTTCCGCCATATAATAGAAAATATTTCAAATTAAGCCCGTGGACCCAATCACCGTCCACTAAAATTCCCAAATCACTCTAAACTATTCCTCAAGGTGTGCAACTATCCTACAACAAAACCCATATGCTACTATACCACTCTCCCACTTTGGTCAAGCCCTCTCCATTAAGCAACTACTCGACTTCTTCATCTTAAACCTGACCTTCTAGAAATTTAACTACCGTACGACACCTCCCACATGTCCATCCTCATCCTTCGCTGCCCAATTGTTGCCTTAATTCAAAATCCATCTTTATAGGACACTCCACCAACCCAATCTGAACACTCCTAGTCCGGTTGTCTTTCCTCCGCCGAAAATAAAATACTAAACCTTTGAACCTTGCACTGAGTAAAGATCCTTCCAAGTCATTCACTGCTATGACGCATAGACAAACATCCTACTATTACACCACACTGGGGGATAACAACGCATGAATCGATATAACAATGAATGCAAAATCTCAGAACTTTAAGTAACACTGATGCTGAACTAAAATGATAGAATAGCCTTCCGCAAGATACCGACAATAACCCAATCAGATACACAGGGAGAAACATCATGCACCACATCTGCAGCGCCATTACAATTCCTCAATTCCTGATTTATAACAAGCGCTTCGCGTCGCATAAGATTGAATGGAAAGTAAATGAAGGCATAAGCCTCAAAGGAATCAAATCGCACGATGAGGAATCAAGAAGGGAAGTGCTCCTAATAGCCATGTAGCCTCTCGAAGATAAGTACAGATGTCTCTTTACCAATCCGCAAGACTCTACTAGACTTGCCCATGACTCGTGAGATCTATGGGAACCTAGTGCTCTGATACCATGTTTTCACTACCCAAAATCCTATGAAAGGTCGTGATGGCACCGGACACCTCTGTCAGGCAAGAAAACACTAAAAGTTAATTAAATTTCTTTTTTAGTATTTTGAAATCATTACATTTCATTACATTATATAATAAACAATAAACTTTACAGAGTAAATAACGATGTCTTAACAAATTTAATTAACAAATAAATCCCAAAGTCATCCCAGAACCCGGTGTCACAAGTGCATCAGTAATTTCTAGGAAACAAATGTAATACAATAATTGTCCGGAATATAAATTGGATAGAAAAGAAAATAGAATACTTTGAAGGAGACTTTGCTGGCCATCTCGGGGGATGCAGCTCACCTAAGTCTCCATATCAACCATGTCGTTGCGCCAAGCTAGGCCACTAGACATACATGTTCATGTGCAACAAAATGCACATCAAATGTAGTATGAGTAAAAAAACAACATGTACCTAGTAAGTATCCCGCCTAACCTCGAAGACGTAGTGACGAGAGGTTGACTTTAACACTTACTAGAGGTCAAATAATATCAGATGCAATAACAAAATGAATAAGTATGAAACATGGCAAATATATGAAACAACAGGTATAAATTACGTGGTAGTTTTCCTCTTTTTTTTTCACAACTTAGTCAACTCTCAACTAGCAAGTTCCCCCTGTACCGGAGAATATACATAGATACAATGGATTTCCTCTAAGATGTTGCCATACTTTAAATAAGGGAAAGCCTTTATATATACTGTCTTCTAGCCCAAATATGACGCACGATTCGATGAGGATAATATATATATAGGAAATGCCGAGGCGTACGGCCCGATCAAACATAAAACTAAATTGTGCACTGCCGAAGGGTCGAACTGCGTGAACAATAGATGCATCTATTAACCTGCCGAGGCGAACATCCCACTCCCATGAAAGTGTGGTACATAAATCCTGTCGAGGCAAACAACCTGATCCCATAAGATTGCGGTAGGAGGACTTACTTTACTCGAGAATCATACATACGACGCGGTTACACATAGATTTCTCGAGTTATTAAAGTATTCTTCCATTTCTTTTCAAAACATGAACTTTCAAGATTCCCATTTTTGTAAAAATTTTTGATTCCTTTCAAAAATATTTAATACTAATGCTCAATCCAGCTTCTTTTGAAAGCAAACAATAAACACAAGCCAAATATAATAATAACAAAGCATGATGTAAGCCTAAAACTACCCGGACATAGGCATAACTAGTAGCTATGTACGGACTCTCGTCACCTCGTGCATACGTAGCCCCCCACAAATAGTATCACATAATTAATTATTTCACCTATGGGGAGAATTCCCTCTTACAAGGTTAGAAAGGAGACTTACCTCGCTCTGAAGTTCCATAACCGGCTTCCAAGCCCTTCCGATGACTCAAATTGATGCACGACACCCCAAAGCTAGCCAAATATTGTGCAAACCCATAAATATATACTCAAAGACTCATTATAATCTAATTTATAACAATTTCTAACCCCGATCGAAAAGTCGATTAAAATCACCCTCGGGCCCACGTGCCCGCATTCTGAAATTTTTCGAAGATAAACTTTACCCATAGCCTCATTAACTCAAATATATAATTTACTCTCAATTTCATGCCCAAATTCGTGGTCAAAATCTAAAAATACGAATTCATAGGTTTTGTACCAAAACCACAAGTTTTTACTAATTACCCATGAATTTCCATGTAATATATATATATATATATATATATATATATATATATATATATATATATATAATCTAAGTATTTAACTTCAAATAGGTGGGAATCACTTACCTTGACATAGATGATGAAGATGGAGCTCCAAAATCGCTCCTAGGTCGTCTCCCATTGAGGAAATAAGATGAAATGAGCCAAACCCATTTTTTTCAAACTTATACACTACCAGGAAACTCTTCTTCACGTTCGCGGGCCTCCCCTCGCGTTTTCCACGAACAAAAATTCTCGAAAAGCCATTCCAAACTCTTCTCAGATAGCCTCTAGTATTATGGTCATAAATTTTTGTAAAAAAATTCAAATGACAAATGGTTTAATGTACTGAAAACTAGACTTCAATATATACATCTTTTATGTTTTGGTCATCTCCCAGTTCCATATATATGTGTAGATATATTCTTCCAAAGTCAGCCCTGTGCAACACAAAATTCTTCTTCATCTTCCCGGACACCCTGTAGTGTACCAGCAATAACTCTTTATATACAAATCCAAATTCTAAATGGTGTACTTTTATTAAAACTATGCACAAAGGGTTACAACTTTAGTTTTTACATCATCTCAAAATTTCTTATATATTTCGAGATATGAACCTCCGAAGTCAGACCTACGTAACATATACTTTCTTCTTGGTGAACGCGAGGCTCCCTTCACGAACTCGAAGAACAAAGTCGCTGAAGCCAAATCCTTCTTCGCGAACGTGAGAGGATCCTCGCGAACGTGAAGAAGAACACCAGACACCAGCATCAGCCATTGCAAAACAGCCCGAAATGATCTGAAACCACCCCGAAACACACCCGAGGCCCCGCGACCCCGTCCAATCACACGACGCAGCCCCATAACATCCCACGGACCTGCTCGAGGCCTCAAATCACATCAAACAACGCCGAAACCATGAATCACACTCCAATTCAACCTTAGTGAACTTTAAAATTTCCAACTTCTACATTCGATGCCGAAACCTATCAAATCACGTCCGATTGACCTCAAATTTTGCACACAAGTCATATTCGACATTACAGCCCTACCAAACTCAGGAATGGAAATCCGAACTCGATAACAAAATTTCCACTTTCGGTCGAACTACTCAAAAACCTTCAAATTTCTAACTTTAGCTAAATGACCCCAAAATTACCTACAGACCTCCGAATCCACTTCCGGTCGCTCTCCCAACACCAGAATAACCATACGAAGCTATTCCCAGGCTTGAAATTCCAAACGGACATCGATAACATAGAAACACACTTCAACTCAAATTTATGAATTTCTTCCAAGAATGTTAACTTCGCAATAGGCGCTGAAATGCTCTCGGGTCATCAAAAACCCGATCCTAACATACTCCCAAATCTTAAATTGTCATACGAACCGGCCGGAGCCTTCAAATCTCGATTCTGAGGTCGTTTACTTGAAAATCACAACTCAACCAATTCTTCCAACTTAAAACTTCATAAATGAGAATTCTCTTTCCAAATTGACTCTGAACTTCCAAAAATTCAATTTCGACCACGCGTGCAAGTCATAACACCTGAAGTGAAGCTGCTCATGGCCTAAAACCGCTGAACGACACGCTAGAGCTCAAAACGACCAGTCGGGTCGCTACATATTATTCTCAAACAAATTATGAACATACAATTTTCAATCAGTCGTGTAAAATTCTCAAATAAGACCAGATTTACAACTCAAATCTCAGCTAATCATACAACATCAACATCAGCATCTCCTTCCAGCAAATATTCAGAGACCTAAATTAACTATCAAATATACCTGCAATGTTCAGATACATATATAGAAGTCGGAAATATAGAACCGTAAAAGACTATAATAAAAAATTAACATATCCATACAAGTGAGTAAAGAGAATTTCAACAAGATAAGAGATCTAAGAAATCATACAAAGAAACCCAGTATGCAGCTGATTCAGCAAACGGAGAAAAAGGAAAGGGAGAAATTACTGGAAGCCATAGGAATAGATGGCATTGTCAAGATTTCAATTATTATGATTCTAGCATACATATGATATCTTACCACTCAACCCACTCCAAGAGCTCCCTTAAACACCCCTTCATCTGACTCGTTTATTTTCCCTCTAATAATATGCCATTGAGCTATCTAGATGTATATAAGATGGTTGTAACGATCCGACCGGTCGTTTTGAACTCTAGCGCGTCGTTTGGCCTATTAAGGCTGTGATCAACTTCATTTAAGGTAATATGACTTGTAGGCATGGTCGAAACTCAATTGTTGGAAGGTCGGAGTCGAATTGGAAAGAAAGTTCTCATTTTGGAAGCCTTAAGTTGGAAGAATTGACTAAGATTGGAAATTTTGAGTAAACGACCTCAGAATCAGGATTTAAAGGTTCCAGCAGCTTTGTATGATGATTTCGGACTTGGGCGTATGTCCATAGCGGGGTTTGGATGACCCGGGAGCGTTTCGCCGCATATTGTGGAAGTTAGTATTTTGGAAGAAAATTTCATAAGTCTGGGTTGAAGTGCATTTCAGTGTTATTGATGTCCTTTTGGAATACCGAGTCTGGGAATAGCTCCGTATGGTGATTCTGGTGTTAGGAGCATGATCAGAAGTGAATTCGGAGGTCCGTATGTCATTTTGGAGTCATTTGGCTAAAGATAGAAAATTTGAAGGTTTTGAGGAATTGAACCGGAAGTGGAAAATTTGATATCAGGGTTGGATTCCGATTTTGAAATGTTGGAACATGTCCCTCATGTTGAATGTGACTTGTGTGCAAAATTTGGGGTCAATCAAACGTGATTTGATAGGTTTCGGCATCGAATGTAAAAGTTGGAAATTTCAAAGTTCATAAAGATTGAATTGAGTTGCGATCCATTGTTTCGATGTTATTCCAATGTGATTTGAGGCCTCGAGCAGGTCCATATGATGTTGGGGGACTGGGTTGTGTGATTAGACGGGGTCCCGGTGGCCTCGGGTGTGTTTCGGGGTGGTTTTGGATCATTTCCCCATAGGTTGCTGCTGCTGGTTTCTGGTGCAGCTGGTGTGCATTGCGATTGCAATCGTTGGTATGCGATCACGAAGAGAAGAAATTAGAGGCTACCAGGATTGTCTTATGTGAACGCAGGGAGGGGAGTGCGATCGCGAAGTCATAGGGAAGCTGGCCTTCACGAACGCGTTTAGAGGATTGCGATCACAAAGAGTAAAACTTTGGGCCTGAATTTCTGGGCTTCACGAACGCGGGGGCACTGACACGTTCGCGAAGAAGGGCAGTGCTGGGCAGTGAAGTGTTTTAAAAACAGGATTTGGTCGTTTCTTTTCATTTTTTCTCTTGGTTGGGCGATTTTTTGAGAGCGTCAAGTAGGGATTTTCGTCATCTATGTCAAGGTGAGTTGTTTCTACTGAATACAAGTTAAACACAAGGTTTGTATATAGATTTGGTCATGGAAATTAGTAGAAATTTGTGATTTTGAAGAAAGACCTAGAATGTGTATTTTTTTATTTTAACCACGAATTTGGGTAGAAATTGAAAGAGAATTACATATTTGAGTTCATAAGGTTATGGGTAACCTTTATCTTCGAAACATTTTTGAATTCGGGCACGTGGGCTCGAGGGCAATTTTGTTAACTTTTCGAGCGGGGTCGGGAATCTATATAAATTGAATTGTTATAAGTATTAGAGTATATTTTCATTGGTTTGCCTGTTATTTCGATAGTTTTGGGCGTGGTGCATCAATGTGAGTCGTCGGAAGGGCTTGGAGGCCAGTTATGAATTGTCGGAGCGAGGTAAGTCTCCTTTCTAACCTTGTTAGAGGGAATTGTCCCCATAGGAGAAATAATTAAATATGTGCTACTGTGTGCGGGGGGCTACGTACGTACGAGGTGACGAGAGTCCGTGCGTAGCTACTTTTATGCTTATGTCCGGGTAGTCTAGGACCTAGAAGCATGTTTTATTTGCCGTACTTGTAACTTTACTGATGAATTTAAATATGTTTAACATTAACTATCTTGGCAAATGAATTTCTAAAGAAGATTTAAATACTATCTTCGTGACCATTAAAATAGAAATTGTCAATTTCTTGGGTACTTGTTTTCCCGATGTAGTCGGGGTGGACTGTTGAATGTGTATGATTATGTGTGACCGCTTCACAATTTATATTCATGAGCGGGGTGATTTCTTCCACTACTCTCATGGGAGCGGGCCGTATACCAGGCCATGTTAATAAATGCATCTATGGTTTGCACCATTCGACCCTCGGGATTTCCTACGCATGATATTTGCTGGATACCATCTGTGATTTGAACTGTTTAATTGCCTTAAGCTATGAGTTGTTAGCCGAGATGACGGAAACTGGGATTTATAATTTATCGAAGAAGTTGTCCTTTCCTACTGTTATATGTTAGTTGATAGTAATATCTATGTTTGACATCACACTTGATTATATTAATTTGACCTCTAGTATGTGTCAAAGTCGACCTCTCGTCACTACCTCTTCGAGGTTAGGCGGGATACTTACTGGGTACACGTTGTTTTCGTACTCATGCTACACTTGATGTGCATTTTGTTGCACATGTACATGTATATCTAGTGGCCCCGCTTGGCATCGTGGCATGGTTGATATGGGGACTTAGGTTAGTTGCACTTCTCGAGACGACCCGCAGCCAGCAGAGTCTCCTTCAGAGTATTGAGTTATAGTTTCTTTACTGTCCCATTTGTATTCTGGACGATTATTGTATTTCATTTGATTTTTCTTAGAAATTGCTCATGCATTTGTGACACCGGGTTCTGGGATGATTTTGGAATGTATTATTTAGTTAAACTGTTAAAACATCTTCATCTGCTCAGTAAATTTTATTGATTTTCATAAAATGAAATGAAAATTAAAGATTTCTAAATACTAAAATAAGAATTTTATTTATCTATTGAGTGTTGGCTTGCCTAACAATGGTGTCTGGCGCCATCACGACCTTAGCGGATTTTTGGTCGTGACAACGTGGTATCAGAGCACTACGTTCCCTTATGTCTCACGAGTCATGAGCAAGTCTAGTAGAGTCTTGCGGATCCATACGGAGACATCTGTACCTATCTTCGAGAGGCTACAGGGCTATTAGGAGTACTTCACTTCTTCATTCCTTATTGTGCGGTTTGATTCCTTTGAGGCTTATGCCTACATTTCTTCTTACTCAATCTTACTCGTCGTGAAGCGCTTGTTATAAATCGAGAATTTGAGGAACTGTAATGGTACTATAGATATGGTGCGTGATGCTTTTCCATGCGTGGTTGGTTGGGGCTATTGTCGTTGCTCTACGAGATGATTTTATGTTTTTTCAGCTCAATAGTTGTGTTTTTGAGAGCTTTGAGGCTATGCTCAAGTTATTATGATGCTCACGATTGGTTATCGCACGATATTGATATGATGATAGGATGCTTGCCCATAGTCGGGGAAATAAATGACTTCATATGAGTTCTACTCGGAGCGTGATTCTGAGATTTAAATATTTTATTTTCGGCGGAGTAAAGACAGTTGGACTATAAATTATCAGGTTTGGGTTGATAGAGTAATGAGACTGGGTGTCTTCAAGTGAGGTGGAATCTTCATCTGTGATGTGGCATCGTCGTCTTTGATCGAATAGGATGTGTTAAGTTCGCCGGTCTTATGGTTTCTTCGGTCGCATTGGGTCAGAGTAACGTGAAGTAGTATTGAAGAAGCGGTTGTCAGAGATCGTCGGGTGTGGTGGTTCTGGATTGAATAAGTATTTCTAATGTAAGCGGCTCGAGGAAGATGATTGTAATGACCCGGCCGGTCGTTCCGAGAGTAATGGCCCCGTTTCCCTTGTTTCTGCTTCATTATATGTGGTTCAACTTACTGAGTGGGAATTTGAGGTTTGATTTTGATACTCTTGGTATGCATAGACTAGTGAGGGAATAAGGATTCTAGTTTTGTGATTTGTATCGAATTCGGAGACGTGGGCCTGGGGGCCGGGTTGGGCCAACTTCGGGATTTTTGCCCAATTGTGATTATTTTCAAATGTGTTTCGTCTTCCTAGCATATTTTGATGTTAATAATCTGATTTTGGTAGACTCGGAGCATTTGGGAGCAGATTGAAGGGGCAAGAGCATCGTAGAGTAGTTTTCTGGCCGGTTTGAGGTAAGTAATGATTGTAAATCTAGACCTGAGGGTATGAAACCCCAGTATTTCATATTGTTTTGATAAATGAGGTGACGCACATGCTAGGTGACAAGCGTGTGGGCGTGCACTGATAAGGATTTGTGACTTGGTCCGTCCCGTAGCAACTTTAAGTCACATACTTGATTTGAAATCGTATGATTCCTTGTACTTTTGAAGTTCACATTATATTATTGGGTTGTATGCCATGTTTGGGGCCTTGTGCCTAACGGTTTACACCCCCAGTGGTATTTTTCCACTATTCTCACACTATTTTAATAGAAATTCATGAACTTAGTCATTTTTTATACCTATTGTTTTTATCACTGTGATCACACTATTTTAGAATACTGAGAGGTACTTTGGGCTGAGTCCCGTGAGTTGAGATGAGTCGCCCGAGTGGCTTGGGAGGATGACTGACTGAGGTCGAGAGACGAGGCGCGAGGATATTGTATGGAAGGGGTGCACGCCGCAACAATATATATATTATATGGACTGGGCTGCACACTGCAACAATATGTATTATATGGATCAGGCTGCACGCAGCAGCAATATACTATATGGATCGGGCTGCTCGACACAACAATATATTATATATATTGGATCGGGATGCACGCCGCATCAATATAACGCTTGGGCTGTAGGAGCCCCTCCTGGAGTCTGTACATGCCCAGTGAGCGCAGTCGACTGTTATGGATCAGGTTGCACGCCGCAACATATATTATATGGATCGGGTTGCACGCCGTAGCAGATATTATGTAAATCGGGTTGCACACTGCAACATATATTATATGGATCGGGCTGCATGCCGCAATAGTTATACATATATGGTACCTGTTGAGTGGGAATGCTGAGTGTGAGCATTGACCAATAAGAGTAGAGTCTCAAGTGACTTAGAGGCTTGCCTGAGAGGCTTTATTGTGAATGACATCGTGCCCGAGCGGCCGATATTTTTTCGAAACTACTGTTTTCTCTCATCTTTACACTGAGCCTCAATTGAAAAATGTTGAACAAACGTTTATACGAATTATAAAATGGAAAACTGGAGTTTTTATGAAATACTCGGAATGTAGATTCCTGTCTTGAGTATAATCACTTCTACTGTTGCTTATTATATGGTTTTTACATGATCTTAAAAATGTGTGTCACTGCACTCAAGTCTTTAGTTATGGTTGTTACTTACTGATTTGGCGTACTCGCGTTACTCCCTGCACCTTGTGTGCACATTAAGGTACCGGGACAGAGTGATAGTTGAGCTACCCCATTTGAGGCATTGTTCGGAGAGTGCAAGGTAGATTCTCGGCTTCCGCAGCCTAATCTTTATCCTTCCTACTCTGTCATTTTACTTCACTTCCCAGACTTATTGTAGTAGAGAATTTGTATAAAACTGTATCATTTCTTAGATGCGCATGACGGTTGACTCCAGATGTTGGGGCTGTGTTTAGACATTATGATCATTTTTATTGTTTGAAATGTTGAAAAGTGCAAGCTATTATGAAACATAGGATAATTTATGTATCAAACGGGAAGCTTATGATATATTAAGTAAATTTGGCTAGCCTAGTACCATGATAGGCGCCATCATGGGCAGTGTAGATTTGGGGTCGTGACAAGTTGGTATCAAAGCCTAGGTTACATTGGACTCACCGATCATGAGCAAGTTTAGTAGAGTCTTGCGGATCAGTATGGAGACGTCTGTACTTATCTTCGAGAGGCTATAGAACCCTTAGGAAAATCTCACATTCCTGAATTCTTGTCGTGCGAATCCATTTATTCTGCCAAAAACGTAACTCTTGAAATTCCTTTCATGTATCGAATGCGCACATGAGCGCTCGGTGCTAGCGGTGCATCGACGGCTTGTAATTTCCATAGGTGAGGTACGAGATGTGATTTTGGCATGTTGATAATGGGCCAGTATGGAGGACTTAAGGCCAGATTTTATTCTGTGGCTTGAGTGCTGAGATTTTGAGTGTGGGAGCCGTGCATTTGGGGGCTTATATGTCCGTTTGTGTTCTTATTGATGGGATTTGGTGACTAGATGACTATGTGGTGAGTGTGATTCGATGGTTAGATATGTTCAGATTGTTTGATTGTGACAAAAGGATTGGATGGAAATGTTGCAAGAACTATTGAGTGTTTGATTTCTATCTCTGTTTGGTATATGGCTTCGAGTTGTGAGTGTATTGGAAGACCTCTCATGTTTTTTAGTTGTGGAGTGAAGCGGATCTTTCTGTTAGGTTATGAGTTCTTGGTGATGTCTTTTGGACTGATCATTGCCCTAGTAGCGTTCATGTATTTGATTAACGATGTATTCCAGCCGTATCAACACTCCTTTGTTATTGTATTCGTTGATGGAGTCCTGACGTATATGCGTATCTAGGGGTAGCATACTCAGTATTTGAGGATGGCATTATAAGGATTCAGGGATGAGAAGCTCTATGCAAAGTTCTCCATGTGTGACTTTTGGCTCAGTTCAGTAGCATTCTTGGGACACGTGGTGTCTAGTAAGAGTATCCATGTGGTCAGACGAGTGTGGGTAGAGCTTCGAAAAGCTCAATATTCCATTGAACTAAGCTCCAGTATTAATTCTGCCATCAGCTTCAGGTTCTTATACCCGTGTATCTCGATACCTCGAGGGTAGGCATTGGTTGTGTTTTAATGCAGAAGGGTGTAGTGACTGCGTAATAGCTATGATTTTCGGAAGTGTATAGAGATATCAATTTGAGGCTAAGCAGGCAGGGATATCTCCTGCGGGTTGTCATGGGGTGTGTGATCCTTATGTTGTTCTGTAGTAAGTTCTCTTCTACTAGTAAATGATATATTTTGTAATTTGAGTTTAGATCTCTTGAGGAAATTGGCATGACTATTACAATGGTGAATGCGAGATTTGCAGATGACTTGAGCTGTTAGACGGGTTGTGTTAATATGAGCTTGTGAATGATTTAGTTGAATCTCACTGCAGTACTGTGGCAGTGATAGCGTATGGGTATTGTGAGTTATTGTTTGTCTTGATCGTTGGCTTTGAGCCAAGTGGGGGACTCTGTTAATGATAAGTTGATTGCACGATTATGTGTTGTATTGGTTTCAGTTCAAGGTATATTGGTGGATCAGTTATGACGTGCAAAGGTGGAGTCTGAGAATGACTCGAGTAATGTAAGTTCTTCAATACAGGTTGTAATGTACTCTATGGGTAGGTGAGTTCTATTGAATGATTGAGCTGTAATTGTAAAAGGTGTAGTGGGTGCAGTGTATGAATTTTCTTGTTGCTTCAAGTGTGTGGATTACTTTCCTAGTATGTTGATGTGAACACAGGGACAGGTTGTTCTGTCTTCTTGATCGGTGTAATCGAGATCGTGTAGAGTGGATAACTCTTGAGAATGGATCTGACGGATTCAAGGTTAAATATAGCAATTGAGAATTGCGGTATTATGGCAAGGAGAATAATCAATTCAATGGTAAGTCAGAAGGAACTTGGATAAATAGGACAACTTGGTAGTAGGTCGGATAGGCATGGTAAAGAATACAATTAGTTCTTTGGGTGTTCATGAGTTAATGAGTTTTTATAGGTGTTTCTTAGCAATGCTCTTGGATTTTTGGTGTCATGCGTAGCTTGGTTGAGTTAGAAGGATTTAGTCCTGACAGTTTGGTGTTTTATAAATTGGATTCGGATAGTTCCGGATAATTTTCTACCACGGTTAGAGATGTATACTTTCTACTGGCGTGAGGTGCAGGTGATGTATAGTGATTTTTCTTCTAAATGGGGTCAAATGGAAATTTCTTGGCTAGTTGGGTACATACTTGCTTGTGGCTCGGAAGGGGTTATGAAGTTCCCATATTTATCATAGGATGGCATGGTGTATACAATACATTGTGTAGCGTCGAGATTTTCATGTGTGAGGTCACGGTTCAGTTCTGGAAGGGAGGTCAAAATTCTTAGGCAGCATTGGTAGTTTCAGATGACTACGTAGATGATATCACTATTGGGTGTCTTGATCAGGGTATACATTTCAGAAAGGGCAATGTGTGGAATTAAGGGTGCTTCATTGGTATTGCGACGCTCTCTGGTTTGATCGATTGCTGGTATTCAAGGTTTCTTGGTGACACCGAAGAATTATAGGGGTATCCCTCGTGGGATGATTGAGTATTAGGGATGTGTTAGATATTCGAGCGGTGGAGTTGGGATCATATATGATAATTTGTGCGCTTTATAGGCTTCGAGACTGAGAGTTCTCATAAACAGGTTATTTTGTGGTAGTGAACTGTGACGATGCGGGCAAAGCTAGTCATATGTGACTAAATTCCATGATTCAGTCATTGTGAACCTTCAAAGAGTTATCTATATGTTGTGAGCGACTGGAGTTGATTTAGGGTTATTGGTAGGCCAGTATGGGTGTGCGTTCTGCACTGAGTCGGAATTGTTGACTCTGAATTTCTATTGTTGAGGGATGTACCATTTGACTGTAATTGAGTTTATTCATGTTCTGTAGTGATCCATGATTTACCCTTCTGTGTTGCGAGGAGTGGTGATTATTGGTTATATGCACATATGGTGCAGATTTATTTGGGCTTTAGGCATATGGGTTATGTTCTTTCTGATTCGTGTGGCATGGTATCGTCTGATTCCCCCGTGGTTATGGAAATGGACTCTGAGTACTTCATGTCGAATTTCGCATGGTTATTGATTTTGAGCAAGGTGGCTTGGAGTATGTCATGTGGACCACCGTTTGGATGGGACCACACTTTGTAGCGGCGTTAAGTAGAGGCGTGATCCTTGGTTTCAGATTCGTGTGTTTTGGTTTTACGATGTGTACCAGGCTCTTGGTGTGGTGTTGTGATGGTACTTGTTGAGCATGGTGGGATGGTACTCTCGTGTGAATCTTTTATTTAAATTGATTACATTGGGGTGTTGCTATTAAGTGCACAAGTTGCACAGGTTATGGATTTGAATTGTATTGATGTCTCATGTCATCAGAGTGGCCGTGTTGGATGAGAAGAAGTCATTGGACTTAGAATGAATACTGTCACAATTGACTACTGCATAGTTGGAAGGAAAAATATCGGAAGTCGGCTTAGAAATCTGCTATAATTCCTATTCGGGAAGGGGGAGCTTCATGTCTGACTGATCGGACGAGTGGTTGCAAGTTTCTACGTGTTTCTTTCATCATCGGCAGAATATGAAAGTGTTAGAGCGAGGCATTTATTGATAAGAGGTTATGTATCGGTATTGGGTTGTTTTGAGAAGCTATTGTGATTAGGAGTTATCGCCACGAGTGTTTGAGTCATGCGGTATATTGTGGGATTGCATCTTGGGTTATGGATATGGCTTGATACAACGTGTTCAGACTTATTCAGTTTTCAGTTGTAGAATTTTGATCTTGTAAATTATTTCAGAAGTGGAAATTTTGTTCTAAGGTTATGGGTCCGGTTGGATTCCAAAATTTCAACGGTGTGGTGCTATAAGACCTTTATAGGATAGGGTAACATGGGATCACCCCCGGGTATGTGCATGGTGCGGTTGTGCGGCAGTTTGATGGTGTTGGAGAACAACTCTTAGCACGTTCGAGGACGAACGTATGTTTAAGTGGGGGAGGATGGAACGACCCGGCCGGTCGCTCCGAGAGTAATGGCCCTGTTTCCCCCGTTTCTTCTTTATTATATGTGGTTCAGCTTCATTATGTTGTATTAGATTGGTTGGCTCGGGTTCAAAGCGATTTTTGGAGAGAAATGAGAGACTTAGTCTCTTAACTTGGTTCAACAGTGGAAAAGTCAACCGGAAGTTGACTTATTGGTAAATGACCTCGGAATGTAGATTTTATGGTTCAGATAGCTTCGTTAGCTGATTTGGGACTTAGGAGTGTGTTCGGAATGTGATTTTGATGTCCGGTGTAGAATTATGCTTGAATTGGCGAAATTGGGTTTTTGACGATTTTCAATTGGCAGTGGAAAATTAGCTATCGGGGTCGAAATGGAATTTCGAAAGTTGGAACAGGTTCGTAGTATCATTTTGGATATGTGTGTAAATTTTCAGGTTAATCGGATTAGTTTTGGTTAGTCTCGGCATCGTTGGCGATTATTAGAAGTTTGAAGATTCTTAGGCTTGAATCATGAGTTGAAGCGGTGTTTCGATGATATTTTGGATGTTCCGAGGGTTCGGCTAAGTCCGGGTGATCATTCCTGACTTGTTTGTATTTTTGGTTAGGGTCCCGAGGGGCCCGGGTTGATTTCGGATAGCCATCAGGGATTTTAAGTTGGAAAATAACAGCTGATGTTGCTGGGCTGATGTTACCACATCTGCGGATAGGGGACCGCAGGTGCGGGCCCGCAGAAGCGGACGACTTGTCGCAGGTGCGGATTATTATGGGTTGGAGGAGTTCCGCAGGTGCGAGGTTTTTACCGCAGCTGCGAAGCCGTAGATGCGGAATTTTTAGCGCAGGTGCGGAGGCTGGGCTTCTAAGTAATTCTCCGCAGGTACGCACCTGGAACCGCGGGTGCTGGTCCGCAAGTGCGGAGAAATGACCGCAAGTGCGGTTTCACTGGGCAGAAAGTATAAATATCAGCCTTCGCGATTTTAGGCATTTCTTCAATATTTTCAGCCGGGATTAAGCCTTAGGAGAGGGTTTTGAAGGAGGAAATCAAAAGGACTTCATTGAGGTAAGATATTTGAACCTAAAACTCGTTTCCATGTGATTTTTGGATTGAAATAGGGTGATATTTAGGGAAAATCAGTGTGTAAATTGGGGAAAAAGGGAAGAAAGTTTGAGAATTTCTTTTGATGATTTGAGTGGGCATTTGATGTCGGATTTTGGTACCTTTAGTATGCATAGACTCGTGATGGAATAAGGATTCTAGTTTTGTGAGTTGTATCTAATTCCGAGACGTGGGCTTAGGGGCCGGGTCGGGCCAACTTCGGGATTTGTGCCCAATTGTAGTTATTTTTGAATGGGTTTCGTCTTCCTAGCATATTTTGATGGTATTAATCTGATTTTGATAGACTCGGAGCATTTGGCAGCCGATCCGAGGGGCAAGAGCATCGCGGAGTAGTTTTCGGGCCGGTTTAAGGTAAGTAATGATTTTAAATCTATACCTGAGGGTGTGAAACCCCGATATTTCATATTGTTTTGATAAATGAGGTGACGCACATGCTAGGTGACGAGCGTGTGAGCGTGCACCGATAGGGATTTGTGACTTGGTCCGTCCCGTAGCGACTTTAAGTCGCATACTTGGTTTGAAATCATATGATATCCTGTACTTTTGAAGTTTACATTATATTATTGGGATGTATGCCATGTTTAGGGCCTTGTGCCGAATGGTCTAGACCCTCAGGGGTATTTGTCCACTATTCTCACAGAAATTCATGAACTCAGTCATGTTTTATACATGTTGCTATTATCACAGTGATCACACTATTTTAGAATACTGAGAGATACTTTGGGCTGAGTCCCGTGAGTTGAGATGAGTTGCCCGAGTGGCTTGGGAGGATGAGTGAGTGAGGCCGAGAGCCAAGTTGTGAGGATATTATATGGACCAGGCTGCACGCCGCAGAAATATATATATTATATGGACCGGGCTGCACGACGCAACAATATTTATTATATGGATCGGGCTGCACGTCGCAGCATAAATTATATGTATTGGGCTGCACGACGCATCAAATATGATATGGATCGGGCTCCACGCCGCAACAGATATTATATGGATCGGGCTGCACGACGCAACGATTATATATATATATGGTACCTGTTGAGTGGGAATGCTGAGTGTGAGCATTGACCTATGAGAGTAGTGTCTCGAGTGACTGAGAGGCTTGCCCGAGAGGATTTATTGTGAATGACACCGTGCCCGAGCGGCCGATATTTTTTCTAAACTACTATTTTCACTCATCTTTACACTGAGCCTCAATTGAAAAATGTTTAACAAACGTTTATACGAATTATAAAATGGAAAACTAGAGTTTTTATGAAATATTTTGAATGTAGATTCCTGTCTTGAGTATAATCACTTCTACTGTTGCTTATTATATGGTTTTTACATGATCTTTAAAAATTCTCGTCATTGCACTCAAGTCTTTAGTTATGGTTGTTTCTTGCTGAGTAGGCGTACTCACGTTACTCCCTGCACCTTGTGTGCAGATTCAGGTACCGGGGCAGAGCGATAGTTGAGCTACCCCATTTGGAGCATTGTTCGGAGAGTGCAAGGTAGTTGCTCGGCGTCCGCAGCCTACTCTTTCTCCTTCCTACTCTATCATTTTACTTCACTTCCCAGACTTATTATAGTAGAGAATTGTATTAGACTGTATCACTTCTTAGATGCTCATGACGGTTGACTCCAGATTTTAGGGTTGTGTTTAGACGTTCTGATCATTTTTAATATTTGAAATGTTTAAAAGTGGAAGCTATTATGAAACATAGGATAATTTATGTATCAAATGGGAACCTTATGATATTTTCAGTAAATTTGGCTAGCCTAGTACCACGATAGGCGCCATCACGGACAATTTAGATTTGGGGTTGTGACAATGATCTTTGGAGAGTTTTGACGTTGTGGTGGTCTGCAGGGTTAAGTGCTACAGAGAATGATATTTATTTGAGGCAACAACTGGGCGGCATACAATGAGGAAAGACATGTGGGATGTGTCAGGTAATGGTTAAATTTTTTGATGGCCAGGTGTAAGAAGCAGAAATCAAGTAGTTTCTTAAAGGAGTGAGTTTGACCAAAGTGGGAGAGTGGCAGCGTAGCATATGAGTTCTGTGGTAAGATAGATGCAGATCTTGAGGAGAAGTTTGGAAAGATTTGAGTATTTTAGCGGACGGTGATTGCGTCAACGGGCTTAAATTGAAATGTTGGCTATTTCGGCAGAAAATTGGTTACAACAGAGAGGAGTTGTTCGATATAAAGAAATATGCAGCATGTTTGTGAATTAGAAGATATTGTCGCGCATTGAGTAGATTTCCATGAGGGGCGGACGGACTGGTAAAGTTGATAAATGAGAACGGGTGTAGCATGGGGTATTGATGTCGTAGAGATTGTGCAGTACAACGTGCTTGCAATGTGTCAGCTGATAATTTTTGCAGGTGGGTTTTCTTCTGTGAGCAGGTTAGTGGTTGCATGGTTGGCAGAGTTTTCACGAGGGATTTTATTGACTATTCAGCAAGAGGTCGGATATGAGAATGTGGCTAATGACTCATAGTGTTTGTGAAATGCTAACAGAAGGATTTCAAGGAATTTGGCGAGTTGGTTATGCAGGATCATGTCAACAATGAAGGAAGATTCTTGGTGAGTTCCAAATTTGTGTAATAGCGGCTTCAGGATAAGTGGGAGAGTTCCACTGCCTACGATTGGGTTGCATGGGTATCTACTGGCAAATATTCTGGTCATCGGCATATTTGTGGGTTATTACAGCTAAGGGAAGGAGACATGAGTAGTAATTGAGCATAGGATTTGATAAATGTGTGCAAAGGTTGGCCTTATGGAATCAGGTTTAGGCCGTGGAAAGATTCGGGATTTATGATTAGTACAGAGGTAATTTTCAAGGGAAGTGATTCAGTCGGGTGCTTATTCAAGATGGTTGTTCAGGTAACAGTGAAGCCGTGGAGTTGATTATATTCGGGACCAAGCCAGAGTGGATGACGCTCAACAGCGGTCCTAGTAGATTCAAAGGTTAGAATGTGGTGTCTAAGGATTTCAAGCCCACGGTATGGTTAAGAATCGAGCTTTCGCAGCAGAATTTTGAGAAAGAGAATATGGTTGGAGTGTTCTATGTTATCTTTGGCGTGCAGAGTAGAATTTGGAGGAAGAAGGAGAAAATTACTTCGAGTTTGTATAAGGGTTATCGGAATGGATATACCGGTCGAAGATGTGAATATGCGTGCAAGGAGAGCATGAAAGGGTTCATCGGCTTGGAGACAAAGTAGTCTCGTGGAATGGAATCACTTGAAGTGAGTGCGAATTGAGTTGCTATGTGTTGATTTGGAGTTATCATCATTCCTACGGTGAGTGCGAATTGGATTAAGGTATAAGATGGGTCGTGTTATATGAGCTTATGGAAGGTTTAATTAAATCTCACTGTGGTATTGTGGCGGTGTTAGCGTATGGGCATTGTGAGTTATTGTTCATCTTGATCTATGGCTTGAGCAATGTGGGGGGAGTCTTCTGTCGATAAGTTGATCGCGAGGCCAAGTGTCATATCAGTTTCAGTTTGAGGTATTCGGGTGAATCAGTTATGTCCTACAGAGGTAGAGTTTGAGAATGACGCGAATAACAGAAATTTGGAAAAGGTAGATGGTCAGCCATGGGGGAATTGGCCTGATGGTGGCAATGATCAGTGCCTCCCACGTGATTGGATTTTGCATGTGATTTGTGGTGGTACGTGCAAGGCTTGACGACCGTCGTAATTGACTTTGTTTGGAAGAATTCAAGTGTCATGGCCTGTCATGGGTAGGCAGATCCCGGAAGGATTATGGGGGCATAGACTATTACCTGAGGATTTGCATGTTTTGTGATTATGAGAATTCACTCGTGTGTCGTTATGGTTCTCTTAAATTGAGTTAAGTAAAAGGTTTCTGTGTGATAATGTGTTCGCCCTAATAGTGGTTTAGGAGTTATGATGGAATTATTGTGTTATTTCATATTGGCATGTTAGGTGCAGTGAGCAGTATGGAATTTGAGGTAAGGATAAAGGTAGCGGTTCGGTTTTGACAAGGATGTCACCAGAACAAGGAAAGAGATTTGGATGTTAGAGTAAGCTGGTATCGTCTTCAGCATCACCTGATATCGGTGGTGGTGTAAGAGGCGTTGCGTTATGGTTGCACGTTTCTTGGTTGGCTTTACAAAATTAGTGTGATCGGTGGTGTGGATGTGCAAACTTGTTACCTTGTGTGGAAGGTCGTGGGAGCGTGACCACAGGAAGATCGTATGAGTGTGACATGTAGTCACTTAATTGATTGAAGATTCAGACCAAGTATAAAGAAGTATAGTATTGTTTATTTGAGAGTTTATGCTTGGAGGGCGCTCGGTTCATTTGGTTGCAGATGTAGGGGTTTTTCTCCGGCTATGATGGTTGTTCTTGCGTTTTAAAAAGTGGGTTATTATGGACCCAAGTAAGGCTATTAGCCTAGTTCGGTGCGAGCGGAATCGGCTCGAAGGTTGTGAATGGATTTAAATATGACTATGGGCTCCATATGAGTCAGCGGTGTTCGTTTCAGTATGGCGCTTCTCTCGGAGGGATATTAGAACATCAGATGTTGTTCTATCTTCGTTCATTTTAGGAAATATTTTGTTGTTCCTTGTGAGTTGTGAAGACGGCTTGATAATTTCTTATGTGTTGAGATTTCGCGTAGTGATGATGACGTGTGAGCAGGATAACTCTTGAGATTTAAAGTATACATCGCACCTCAGTTGTTCTTGAGTTTTGTAGCATAAGGCTCTATCAGTCTCCCCAGGATGGTATCATGCACTTAGCGTGCCTGTGAACAATATTCGATATTTTGTGGTAATGAGCAATTTAGCTCGGTGTGTATCTCCTTGTGTAAATTTTATGTGTGGATCGGGTGGCACGCCGCCACGGGTATGTTATTTGGATGGGGTTGCACGCAGCAACAGTGTGATGTTGAATAAGATTCCCCATATTTATTTTCTTGGGTTTTGCTCCCTATTTTCTTAGGAAGGTCCATATTAGTTGCGTGAGTTGAGTAGTCCATTGCTGAGTCATTTCCTTATGTATCATGTTTGAGTTGTGACCTATTGGCGCATTGTTGCATCATGTGAGATTGTTGGTCATGTCTGGGGTGACTTGTTGTCTGAGCAATTCATACTGGGTGAGACTAGAATATTGGACCAGGGATCAGTGCAATAAGACTGTGAAGTATATTAAAGGACAAATACCATTATTCGGTTCGTAATGAGGTGATGATTCTAGTCAAGAGGAGAGATTCAATGATTTATTGACTCTACGGTTGGTTATAAATTTTTACACACCTCCTCCGTTACTATGGTATCGTAAGCGTTATAGCAGGACCTATATATAAGTCATGAGGTGCATTAGGAGCATCAAATTCGTGGACTTTTGGCTATTAAGGTCAGGGAATGTCGTTATGGTTAAATAATGAGTTATGCGGTGTATGGTGCTAATTCAGCAGAGGCATGATATCATATTCTGGTACCTCGTGTAGTGATCAATTCGGTGTTCATATATTGGAAACAGTCCTGGCAGATGATTTTGGGTGTTGGAACTGGGTTCTGAGCTTGTTGTATGAATAAAAGAAAATGTCTTCAGATTTGATCGAGCTAATGCGCTCAGCTGAGTGGTGGCAGCACAGGTAGGTGCACGAAGTGTTAAACGGTGATTTCAGATAACTCCAAAGCAGTTCTTAGCACGTTCGAGGATGAATCTATGTTTAAGTGGGAGAGAATATAAGGACCTGACCGGTCGTTTTGAACCCTAGCGCGTCCTTTGGTGATTGAAGGCCATGAGCAGCTTCATTTCAAGTGTTATGATTTGTAGGTGTGGTTGAAACTAAATTTCGGGAAGTTCAGAGTAGAATTGGAAAGAAAGTTCTCATTTCGGAAGCCTTAAGTTGGAAGAATTGACTAAGATTGGATTTTTGAGTAAACGACCTCAGAATCAGGATTTGAAGGTTCCAGCAGGTTCGTATGATGATTTCGGACTTGGGCGTATGTTTGGGGCGGGTTTTGGATGACCCGGGAGCGTTTCGCCGCATATTGTGGAAGTTAGTATTTTGGAAGAAAATTTCATAAGTCTGGGTTGAAGTGCATTTCAGTGTTATTGATGTCCGTTTGGGATTCCGAGTCTGTGAATAGATCTGTATGGAGATTATAGTGTTAGGAGGCGCGATCGAAAGTGAATTCGGAGGTCCATAGGTCATTTTGGAGTCATTTGGCTAAAGATAGAAAATTTAAAGGTTTTGAGGAATTGAACCGGAACTGGAAATTTTGATATCGGGGTCAGATTACGATTCCGAAAAGCTGGAACAAGTCTGTAATGTTGAATGTGACTTGTGTGCAAAATTTGGGGTCAATCGGACGTGATTTGATAGGCTTCGACATCAAATGTAGAAGTGGGAAATTTCAAAGTTCATAAAGATTGAATTGAGTTGCGATCCATTGTTTCGATGTTATCCGATGTGATTTGAGGCCTCGAGAAGGCCCGTGTGATGTTGGGGGGCTGGGTTGTGTGATTTGATGGCTCCCGGGGGCCTCGTGTCTGTTTTGGGGTGGTTTCAGATCATTTCCCCATGGGTTGCTGCTGCTGGTTTCTGGTGCAGCTGGTATGCATTGCGATCGCGGTCGTTGGTATGCGATAGCGAAGAGGAAAAATTGGAGGCTGCTGGGATTGGCTTATGCGAACGCGGGGAGGGGAGTGTGATCGTGAAGGCATAGGGAAGCTGGCCTTCGCGGACGCGTTTGGAGGATTGCGATCGCAAAGAGTAAAATTTTTGGGCCTGAATTTTTGGTCTTCACGAATGCGGGGCACAGAAGCGTTCGCGAAGAAGGGCAGTGCTAGGCAGTGAAGTGTTTTAAAAGACCGGATTTGGCCGTTCCTTCTCATTTTTTCTTTTGGTTGGGCGATTTTTTGAGAGCTTCAAGTGGGGATTTTCGTCATCTATGTCAAGGTAAATTGTTTCTACTCAATACAAGTTAAATACAAGGTTTGTATATAGATTTGGTCATGGAAATTAGTAGAAATTTGGGATTTTGAAGAAAGACCTAGAATGTGTATTTTTGGATTTTAACCACGAATTTGAGCATGAAATTGAAAGAGAATTATATATTAGAGTCCGTAAGGTTATGGGTAATATTTATCTTCGAAAATTTTGGAATCCGGGCACGTGGGCCTGAGGGAAATTTTGTCAACTTTTCGAGTGGGTTGGGAATTTATATAAATTGAATTTTTATAAGTATTAGAGTATATTTTCATTTGTTTGCTCGTTATTTGATTGTTTTGGGCGTGGTGCATCAATGTGAGTCGTCGGAAGGGCTTGGATATGAATCGCCGGAGCGAGGTAAGTCACCTTTCTAACCTTGTAAGATGGAATTGTCCCCATAGGCGAAATAATTAAATATGTGCTACTGTGTATGGGGGCTACGTACGTACGAGGTGACGAGACTCCGTGCGTAGCTGCTTTTATGCTTATATCCAGGTAGTATAGGACCCAAAAGCATGTTTTATTTGCCGTACTTGTAACTTTACTGATGAATTTAAATATGTTTAACCTTAACGATCTTGGAAAACAAATTTCTAGAAAAGATATAAATACTATCTTCGTGACCATTAAAAGAGAAATTGTCATTTTCTTGGGTACTTGTTTTCCCGATGTAATCGGGGTGGACTTTTGAATATGTATGATTATGTGTGACCGCTTCGCAATTTATATGCCATGAGCGGGGTTATTTCTTCCACTACTCTCATGGGAGCGGGCCGTACGCCACAGCAGGTTAATAGATGCATCTATGGTTCGCGACGTTCGACCCTTTGGCAGTGCACAATTTACATTTATGTTGGTTCGGGCCATTCGACCCTCGCCATTTCCTGCGCATGATATTTGCTGGATACCATCTGTGATTTGAACTGTTTAATTGCCTTAAGATATGAGTTGTTAGCCGAGATGACGGAAACTGGGATTTATAATTTATGGAAGAAGTTTTCCTTTCCTGCTGTTATATGTTATTTGATAGTGACATCCATGTTTGACATCACACTTGATTATATTAATTTGACCTCTAGTAAGTGTCAAATTTGACCTCTCGTCACTAGGTACACGTTGTTTTCATATGCATGCTACACTTGTTGTGCATTTTGTTGCACATGGACATGTATATCTAGTGGCCCCGCTTGGCTTCGTGGCATGGTTGATATGGGGACTTAGGTGAGCTGTACCTCTCGAGATGACCCGCAGCCAGCAGAGTCTCCTTTAGAGTTTTGAGTTGTACTTTCTTTACTGTCTCATTTGTATTCTGGACTATTATTATATTTCATTTGATTTTTCTTAGAAATTGCTCATGCACTTGTGACACCGGGTTCTGGGACGATTTTGAGATGTATTAGTTAATTAAATTGTTAAAACATCGTCATTTGCTCAGTAAATTTTATTGATTTTCATATAATGAAATGAAAAGTAACGATTTCAAAATAATAAAATAAGAATTTTAATTATCTACTGAGTGTTGGCTTCCCTGACAATGGTGTCCTGCGCCATCACGACCTTAGTGGATTTTGGGTCGTGACAACGACCGGGTGGAAACCCTAATTGGAAAAGAAGTGTACGTTTTAACCACCCTTGTTTTACTTTGCTACACTTTACTCCAATGACTTCTAAATATTACATTTCTGCGTATTAATTCTAAGTTTCTAACTCTACTTTGTGGAGAAAACTGAAAATAATTTTCTAATCTAATCCAAATTCACTAACCATTGAGGTTTTCACGATAAGCATATTCGAAATGTCCAACTTTTTGTTATTAAATAGAAATTACGGCTAATGAATATTGTTCGTATTACTAAAAACCTAAGACGTATAATTTTGATCATTTTATTTTCCTCAAATTGTTTCAATTCATTTTATTACGTAGTTGCTAATTTATTTTAGGGAAATTACCAGTTATGTCCATCTATAAGTAGCTCATTACAAAAATTGGCAATTTCTTAAAATATTACTAATATTTGTCAAATATTACTAATATTAGCTAATTAGCTATTTGAAGAAAAAAAGGTCAAGTTTTTTGCTTTCTTTTGAGTGGGTGTTATTACAATAGATTGAGTACATCTTAAGGAGCTTGAATCTCAGTTTTGGAATGATTTGCTAAAGTTTTGAGGTGGTTTGAATTGAATATTCGAAGTAAAAACTGAAGATAAAAAAAGTTATATGTGATCACGCTATGTATCATTTGTGTATCACATATGCATCATATTTGTATCAATTGTGTATCACATATATACTTGTGTGTGAGATACATATATTTTTTTTAGTAATCCACTAGGCAGTTCCTAGGGCTAATTTTTATTAATAATAACATCAAAAAATAAAAGAGTCATGTTTTCCTATGTAGGATAGGACTATATGAAATGAAATTACATACCACCTATTATCAGAATTGGGCTTGTCACACCCAATAATGATCTCACATAATTAAATTCTACTAGCATTATCTACGATGTCTATAAATAAAATTATCCTATCTAATTGATGACATAGCCCAAACCATCCATGAAGCCGATGAAGAGCCAAAACAATTGCACTGCCTAGCCACTTTGTTTTGTTGCATATTCCGTGAGGCATGAATAGCCACCATCCAAAGTGTAGAGGACTGATGCTCCAATTCGTCCACCAACGTTCTATTTTTAGCCTTATCTGTTGTTGGACTCATTCGTGTGTACTCTGCCCATTACCATAATGTTTGATACATGTGTCGCATAAATTTTTTTTGAACTCGATTTAATTATGAATTTTGATACAAAATCAGTCAAAATCACCTCTAATCTTCCTCAAATTTTATATATTGACTTATCTATATGTTTTTAATGTATTTCAATTATACACATTGAAAAAGTTTCTTTGTTGTTTAGCTTTTGAAATATTGTATATTTTTTTTGGATTACACCACCTTATTTGCTACCTCATCCATGAAATTGTGATGACCCAAGGGGTCATTTTATAAAATTAAACTCCGTTCCATGCTTAATAGCCATAAAAAGACAAAAATTAAATACCTCAATTTGCGTGCGCAGTCTGGGCGCGAAACCAGAAAGCGTTTAGGTGAAAATATGAGAAATAGTGATTTTTAGAATTTATATTTGATAAAAGTTGACTTTGGTCAATATTTTGAGTAAACGGACCCGGATCCGTGTTGACAATCCCGGGAGGTTCGTAGTAAAATATGGGACTCGAGCGTATGCCCGAAAATGAATTCCGAGGTCCCAAGCCTTAGAAATCAATTTTTTAAAGAAACTATTTTGCTGAAATGTTCTTGAATTAGGAAATGAAATACATATAAAAATCATTGATATCGGGTCCGTATTTTTGTTTCGGAGCCCCGTACAACTTTGTTACTATATTTAGAGGTTAACTGTGAAATTTGGTGAAAATCGGAGTTCGTTTGACGTGATTCGGACATCCGATTGAGAAACTATGAACCTTAAGAGTTTTTGATGAAAATGATGAGTGTTTGAGGTTTAATTCATAGATTTACATGTAATTTTCATAATTTTATCGCACGAGCGAGTACGTACGATGTTTTTAGACTTGTGTACATGTTTTGTTTATAGCCCCGAGGGTTCGGGTGATTTTTGCACTTAAATAACTGCTGGTTTTTCAACATCCAGTGTCCAGATTCTGTACTATGCGATAGCATAAATACAACCGCTATCGCATAGTGTAGTCTTCAGGAGCCCAAAACTTGCACTGTGCGACCGCAGGAGCAGGTGTGCAATCGCACTGCACCACCTGCACTGTGTTGTGCCATTTCACAGTAAACCCCGCGATTGCATAGCTTTAAAAATTAGGCCTGGGGAGGGGAGGTCATACCCTGTGCGATTGCACTCTTTCTTCCGTGATCGCGCAACACAATTTTTCCTTACCCTGTGTGATCGCACATCTTTATCCGCGATCGCACAGTTGCCCAGCCCATCTAATATAAATACCTGTTAAAGAACGGGCAGAACACTTTCTTCTCCAAATTTTCGAAGTTCCAGCCCTAAAAATGATTTTTCTTCAGCAATCTTCATCCCCAATTCATAGGTAATCAATTTCAAACCGGTTCTTTGTATTCCTTACTATTTTGTATCACTTTTAAAGCAAAAACAAAGAATTTTCATCGTAAAAATCTCGGATTTGGGTAGAATTAGGGAGTTTTGTAAAAATTGAATTTTTATATCAAATTAAGGTCGGATTTCAAAACTAATAGCCTATTTAGGTTCGTGGGTGAATGGGTAAACGTAATTTGGTCCAAACCCCGAGTTTAGACCAAACGTAATTAGTTAATGCTATTACGTTAATTGTGGTTAGATTTGAGCAATTTAGAGGTGAATTCAAAAGGAAAAGCGATAATTGAGCAGTGAGTGGCCTGCGGAATTGAGGTAAGTGTTTGGTCTAACTTTGGCTTGAGGTAATAGGACTCCCCACTTGTTTGCTATGTGAAATTCCTGGGTGTGGTGTATAGGTGTGGTGATGAGTATCTATGCACCACCCAAATTAATTGTTAAACATGATTTCCCTTCCCGTTCCAAAATTAATTGATTATTGTCATAATTGTTATATGTTCATTATTGCTTCTATGACTATTTCGCCTTGTTGATCTGTTGTTAGATATTGTTGTGATTATTCGGAAAGAGTTTTGGTTGTTTGAGCTGGTTTCCTTGTGATATGTATAACGGCTGGGAGGTTTGATATTATTTTTACGAAATATATATATATATATATATATATATATATATATATATATATATATACGTTCTTGTTGGTTTCGTTTTGATAATATCGAGGAAGTTGTGAGTCATATAGTCTAACTGTTTTATAATTGTGAGGTTCATCTGGATATTGGGTTTCATTGAGTTATTTCCAATTGTTGTTTTAAGTGTGTTAAAAATGTTGGTTGTTCTCTTAAGTTTATCACAGTATATAAAGACTGAGCTGGATTGACAGCGTTACGGTGTTTACATATATTCTGGTTGCTTTTATTGTGAAATGATGTTGGTTAAAGCTTACGAGCTATATGATTTTTTGTTTGAAATTGTGGAAATAACAGTATTTTGAAAGGCTTGGCCTGAATTGTGAAATTTGTTTCATGAATAAATTGATATGATATGTTTGGTGGGAGCGGGTTGCACTCCGCAACAAGGAGTGATAAGGGTGGACAGGTGGGATCGGGTTGCACGCCGCAACATGAGCAATAATAGTGATATATTTAGGGAGGACCAATAAGGGAGGACAAATGGGAGCGGGTTGCACGCCGCAACAAGGAACGATAAGGGAGGACATTTATATTTTTACTTATTTTCAAAGAAAATAAAGATTTGAAAAGCTAAATATGTATTTTTACTGTTTTGTTTTCTTGAAAAATAAAGATTTGAAAATTTCTATTTTATATTACTATTTTCATATTTTGACACTACTTTTATTCAAAGATAAAGTTTGAAAAGTTTGAAATTGTTGAGGATTGGTTATAACCGAGGCCTGAAAGAGGCGGTTGTGTTACTTTATTATTGTTGCAGTATTTGAATTGATGTGTTAAAATTTCCTTCCTGTTTTACAATTATTGTCTCAGATATATTTTCTTGTTCGTGTAGAATTTTTTTATTGTGTTATCGTATATA
>ML378941.1:47662-67013 GCA_005239525.1 Nicotiana knightiana | reverse complement strand
GCTCGGGAGGTTGAACTACATCAGTAGGTTCATTGCTCAACTCACAACCACATGCGAGCCCATTTTTAAGTTGCTGAAAAAGGATGCTGCTATCAATTGGACAGATGATTTCCAAAAAGCTTTTGATAGGATCAAAGACTATCTGTCAAAACCCTCCGTACTGGTCCCACCTGAACCTGGTAGGTCTTTGTTTTTATATCTATCGGTGATNAAAAAGGAACAGGCAATCTATTACTTGAGCAAGAAGTTCACCAATTATGAGGTTAAGTACACCCTTTTGGAAAGGACGTGTTGTGCCTTGACTTGGGTTGCTCAGAAGTTGAGGCATTATCTCCTAGCCTACACCACTTACCTCATATCCAGAATGGATCCTTTAAAGTACATCTTTCAAAAGCCGATGCCCACTGGCAGGCTCGCAAAATGGCAGATTCTGCTCACAAAGTTCGACATTGTCTATGTCACTCGCACCGCAATGAAAGCACAAGCTTTGGCACATCATTTTGCAGAGAATCCAGTTGATGATGATTACAAGCCACTGAGCACATACTTTCCGGACGAAGAGGTANGCAACGGCCCGACTCCGTTTCTTTTGTACCAATAATACGGCAGAATACGAAGCTTGTATCATGGGTCTGAAAATGGCCCTCGATCTGGAGGTGCATGAACTATTGGTTAGGGAGATTCTGATTTGCTTATCCGGCAAGCCCAAGGCGAATGGGAGACTTGAGACATCAAGATTATTCCATACAGACAATGTGTGCAAGACCTGAGAAAAAGATTCAAATCCATTGAGTTTAGGTACATTCCCAGGTTTCACAACGAACTAGCCGACGCCTTGGCTACCTTAGCCTCGATGCTCCCTTATCCGGGCAACACTCATATTGATCCATTGGAAATCCAAGTTCGGAATCAACACGGTTACTGCAACACTGTTGAGACAGAACCAGATGGTGAACCATGGTATCATGTCATAAAATGATTCCTAAAAACAAGGGAATACCCAGAGCATGTCAAGGAAGATAAAAAAAGAACTATAAGGCGGCTTGCCGGCGGTTTCTTCCTGAATGGGGAAATTTTGTACAAAAGGACCCTAGATTTGAACTTGTTGAGATGCATAGATGCCACAGAAGCTGAGTGGATCATGAGTGAAGTGCATTCGGGGGTATGTGGACCTCACATGAATGGATATGTTTTGGCCTAGAAGATCCTGCGGGCAGAGTATTATTGGCTTACTATGGAGCGAGATTGCTTCAGTTTTGTTCGCAAGTGTCACCAGTGCCAGATTCATGGTGACCTGATTCACTCACCACCTTCGGAGTTGCATCCCATGTCCTCTCCTTGGCCTTTCGTTGCTTGGGGAATGGATGTTATTGGGCCAATCGAGCCAAAGGCTTCAAATGGGCATAGATTCATTTTGGTCGCAATTGATTACTTCACCAAGTGGGTGGAGGCCGCCACTTTCAAAGCAGTCACCAAGAAAGCAGTGGTATACTTTGTCCATTCCAATATCATCTGTCGTTTTGGTATCCCGAAGACCATTATCACTGACAATGCAGCCAATCTAAATAGTAATTTGATGAAAGAGGTATGCGAGCAATTCAAAATTATGCATCGCCATTCTACCCCTTACCGTCCAAAAGCCAACGGAGCCGTTGAAGCGGCGAACAAGAACATCAAAAAGATTCTTAGGAAGATGATCCAAAGTTCCAGACAATGGCATGAAAAGTTGCCTTTTGCTCTTTTGGGATACCGCACAACTGCTCGCACATCCGTTGGAGCAACTCCTTATCTGTTGGTATATGGAACTGAAGCTGTAATACCGCCCGAAGTCGAAATTCCATCTCTCCGAGTCATTGCAGAGTCGGAGATTGAAGATACAGAATGGGTAAAGACCCGATTGGAACAACTAATGTTGATTGATGAAAAACGGCTAGCGGCAAGGTGCTTCGGCCAGTTATACCAGCAAAGAATGGCACGCGCTTACAACAAGAAAGTGCGTCCAAGGCACTTCGAGGTGAGCCAACTCGTTATGAAACGCATTCTTCCACATCAAGTAGAAGCTAAAGGAAAGTTCGCCCCAAAATGGAAAGGGCGCTACATCATCAAGAAAGTGTTACCAAAAGGGGCCTTGCACCTGGTAGATGAAGAAGGAAGGGTACCAGGCATGACCATTAACGCAGATGCAGTCAAAAGATATTATGTCTGATATATACCCACTGTGGAACTTTCACACATGATTTTCTCAGAATCGAGATGACGAAGGCCACCATTGCTCGTTTGTTCCAAATAGGTGTCACCCTCTTGTTAACCCTTTTGAGATGTATTTGTCTTCTTTATTTTCCGCTTTTTGGAACCTATTTACTTGCAAAAAAAAGGAAGAAAAGAAAAGAATCCAAACAACAAATCTTCCGAGTCATTGAACTACGTCCGACCTAATTCCGAAAGGATACGTAGGCAGCCTTACCCTGGGTTCGGTCCCATCACAACAAAAATCCATATGCCCAATACTCTAAAACTGGGGAAAAAGTTTGTTTTATTTTTACCCTTTTTTTGTAGAAACTGTTCCAAAAGTAGTAATTCAGTTCAAGGTTCTTTTCCTATTTTTTCCATGTTAAGAACTTCTAGTCGATCTTTGAGAATATTTGAAGTCACCATGCCATGGGCAACCTTCCGCATGTCGTATTGTAGTAAAAAAAAAGAATATGAGAGAGTCTTATTGGTGAAAACCCAAATGGGCACCATACGGCGACAGTGAGTAGAGAAATGAGAGAGGTCAGCTGGCGAAAACCCGCAATGGGCGCTACTAGCCGAATGAGAGTCTTCGATACCCCGGCATGAGCACGACCAAGACAGTTTCAAGATGAATCTTTGCGATGGATTTTGAGAATTAGACAGCTCAGACGGATCAGGCGTCCAGTCCAAAATGCATGTCATGACTCATTGAAATCGGCACATACTTCCGGATAAGTCTTTCCATTCCTTTCCCCGAAAGGGATGCCTTTTGTCTAAGCACAGTTCTTTTGCACCTTCAAGTATTTTTATATTTTTACCCATAATTTTCTTTGAGTCCCTTTCGATCTAATCTTTCGTCAAAAGCGAAGCAAACAAATGGCTGCAAAACTGGCTACAATTTCCCCGTAATATCGAGCACAATTTGGGGCATATACGACATTGACGAAGGCACGAACCCGTCTATGATATCATTTGACAAGGTGAACATAGTGTCTCAAAGAGACTGAAAAGGTTGCCTAAGCAAGACCTCTTCATGAGAAAAGTTGACAAGCACTGCAGACACAAACCGGTACCAGGTGCAAGACAACTGAGTTTGATTTTTAAAGAAAAATTGCATTGCCTCGGAGACAAAGGTAGCAATACCAAGGACGTCTGGGTATGAAATAGTTAGGGGAAACATTGGAAAGTCAAGGTCTCCAGAAAATGATACAGATCAGTCGAGCATCTCGGTACCATACTGACAGAATCAGTTCTTCAGCTGCAGAGAGGCTGTGAAGTCAAAACCACAATAGGGCATCAAGGCCACAAACCAACCACCACTTTGAAAACTCATAAATTTTTCTTTGTTTGAAGCGGGAACAAAGCAGTGTAGAATGACGGTTCTTAAAGGACGAATGTCACCAAACATAAGCTCCTTAAAATCTCCATTTTTCTTTTATTTTTAGCATGCATCACTACTATTCACCTCCTAGTGTAGTAGCTTAACTCAGGTAGAACCATTTCGCCTAGGGGGATCCAGCTCATAGTTCCGGGTAGAAGTACTTTTCGCTCAGGTTGTTTTACGTAGCTTAACCCGGGTAGAACCATTTCACCTAGGGGGATCCAGCTCATAGTTCCGGGTAGAAGTAATCTTTGCTCAGGTTGTTTTACATAGCCTAACCCAGGTAGAACCATTTCACCTAGGGGGATCCAGCTCATAGTTCCCGGTAGAAGTACTCCTCGCTCAGGTCATTTTTCATAGCTTAACCCAGGTAGAACCATTTCGCCTAGGGGATCCAGCTCATAGTTCCGGGTAGAAGTACTCTTCGCTCAGGTTGTTTTACGTAGCTTGGTTATTTTACATAGCTTAACCCAGGTAGAACCATTTCGCCTAGGGGGATCCAACTCATAGTTCTGGGTAGAAGTACTCTTCGCTCAGGTTGTTTTATGTAGCTTAACCCAGGTAGAACCATTTCGCCTAGGGGGATCCAGCTCATAGTCCCGAGTAGAAGTACTCTTCGCTCAGGGTGTTTTACATAGCTTAACCCAGGTAGAACCATTTCACCTAGGGGGATTCAGCTCATAGTCCCGAGTAGAAATACTTTTCGCTCAGGGTGTTTTACATAATTTAACCCAGGTAGAACCATTTCTCCTAGGGGGATCCAGCTCATAGTTCCGGGTAGAAGTACTCTTCACTCAGGTTGTTTTACGTAGCTTAACCCAGGTAGAACCATTTCACCTAGAGGGATCCAGCTCATAGTTCCGGGCAGAAGTACTCTTCGCTCAGTCCGTTTTACATAGCTTAACTCAGGTAGAAACCTTTTCACCTAGATGGATGTAACACTTTATCAGTAATACAGGGTGTCATCCCATGGTTACACTCCTTTCAGTAACACAGGGCATCAACCCCTGGTTACGTTCCTTTCCAGCATTACAGGGTGCCAACCCCTGATTACATTTTCATTCCATCTCAGTAATACAGGGCACCAACCCCTGGTTACATTCTTTCCTAGTGATACAGGGCGCCAATCCCTGGTTGCTTTCCCTTTGAGTAATACAAGGTACCAACCCCTGGTTACATTTCCTTTCAGTAATACATGGTGCCAACCCCTGGTTACATTTCCTTTCAGTAATACATGGTGCCAACCCCTGGTTACATTTCTTCCAGTAGTACAGGGTACCAACCCCTGGTTACTTTCCTCTCCAGTAATACAGGGTGCCAACCCCTGGTTATATCTTTTTCCAGTAATACAGGGCGCCAACCCCTGGTTACATTTTCTTTCCAATAGTACAGGGTTCCAACCCCTGGTTACATTTCCTTTCAGTAATACAGGGTACCAACCCCTCGTTGCCTATCCTCTTGGTAACGTAGGGTATACAAGCTCTCGTTACAAAATTTTATCTCTTTTAGCTAGTTTATTCTACTGTTTTTGTGTGCCCTCCAATAAATTATATAGTTTACAGCTTTCTCTAATAACTCACAAAATTTTCCCAGTCCAAGCTGGGGCGGAAAAATTTTGTTCATTTTGTTCGTCTTTGATGGATTTTCAGGCCCCACCGTAGAGCACATGTGACGTTTAAAGCTTGCAGATGCATTTTCCCATCAGAAGAAAGAAGTCTTTCGATCACAAGATAGTTGGAGTTAGCATCGATAATGTGTCAACAATCCAGCTTCTCAAATTTCATTTTTTCAATTTCTAATCGGGAAATCAAGCAATCAAGAATGAGCCACTGTCTTTTCTTCAAAGAGGATCAAGATCAAATCTAAGGTCAACACAAGCGAGCAGGTCAAGAATCAAGATTTGACTCCAGAATACACATAGATAGGAATTTTGTAACTCTTAGCTTGCAGCAATATGTAGTTCTCCTTTTTCTTTTTGATGTAAGCAACAAGTAACAGTTACAACAACAACAGCAGCAGCAACAACATCAGTCTTAACTCCAATGTTCGGTAGTCCCAGCTACTAAATTTTTTCCCAGAACTACACTGACCTGATTCCTTTATAGCCAAGGATATGTAGGCAACCTCGGAAGCAAGGTTCGGTCACCTTTTTTGAAATGCTTCATTGTAGTGATATGTGAGCAAAAATTTAGTCATGGATTCACTTTTCTTTGCACGAAAACTCTTCATGTTCTCGAGCAAAGAGGGGCAGCTATGAATACCTAATTTTTGCATGCTTTTAACTCCCCTAGAAATACTAGTATTTCGATGATTTTAGTTGTTGTGCACTTTATATTTTTGCATTTCTTTATTAAAAATACCAAAAAAGTATTTTTTACGTTTTAATTGTGTACATTAGTTGGCATCTTTAAAGTATATAACCCAAAAAGATTTTCTTTCTACTTGTATAATTTTCTAGGATTAAATAAGATGATTAGGGGGTTAAAGAATTCGGCTATTGTATTCTTAATTAAAATTGAGCCAAATTGGCCCAAAACTTGAGCCCAATTCGTTCATACCCGTTCCATTAAGTGGTTGGCCAAGAAAGAGCTCAAAACGACGTAGTTTTGACTTAAAACTACGTTGTTTTGCTCATTAAATCAAAGATCCAATCTCAGCCATCAAATCTCTCTTAATCTAATGGTCAAAATTCATCCTTAACTCAAATATAAAAGCTAAAAATTAGATTTTTTTTCCTATTTCTCCAAACNCCTCTCTTTGAGCCGCCCTGCCCCCTCTACTGTCACCACCGTGCGCCACCGCCGGTGGTGCTCCAAACACCACCAAAATTTCACCCTCCACTCATCTCAACCTCCTTTCCATGAATCCGAACCCCAAATCCCCATAACCCCTCTCAATCTCCGTAAATCTAAGCCCTAGCCGGAACCCTAGCTTCCTCTCACCACTCCAAACTCCAAAACTTTTACACCACCGGCCTCCTCCCACTCTCCTCTTCTCCATTCCAAGCCTCAAAACCCTCAAACCCCTCCAAAATCCGGCCGAATCTAAGCCAGCAGCCCCCACTGCCGTCTCACCACCACCATGTGCTCGAGCCGTTATTTGTTCTGAGTAGACACGACCTGGGAACGACCCTTTCTATGCCACATGATGTTGAAATCACTAGTCGACCCTTTCTATGCCACATGATGTTGAAATCACTAGTCGACCCCCTGAATCGGTGGTCCTAACGTCTGCCGCTTAGAAAAGTTTTTTCGAAGGTCGCTCGTCATCATTTGTCACTGCTCGCGTTGTCCCTGTGATTCATGAATAGTTTCAAGAATGCTCGATTGGTATAACATTCATTTCCTCATTTTTCTTAGTTTATGTTTTCCCATTTGGTTTTGAATTTAGTTTAAGTTTCTCTGTTTTTGATTAGTTTGTTAGTCTATAATCAGTGTGTTATCCTAGTTTTGTGCTAAATTGTCGAATTTTTTATATAGTTCGTCGTATGTTTAGTTGTTATTAATCGCGTTAGTTTAGCAATGTTCATTTGGTTTCTGTTTCGCGCAATAGTTTGTCACTCGAGTCTAGTTTGCACAAATCTGATTCATTCCAATCTAGTTTGTTTGGATACTTAGTTCGATTAGATTTTGAGTCTTGTTTCTACTTTGCTAGTTCATATTTGGTTGATCTTTGAGTGTATAAGTGAATTTCAGTCATGTATATATAAAAGCTGAATACTTGAGTTTAAAGTACATTGTTGTTGGGTAATTTACTGTTTAAAATTTGGTGAAAAATGGATTGTTTTGGCACACAAAGTTAGTCCTTTTGGACAGATTTTTGGTGAACTAAAATATGTTCAAAAGGACTTATTTTTCCTACTTAAAGAATTTATTTTTTCACACTTGAACATCTTGGAGAGTGGCTTGAACAAACAATTTGTCACACAATTGCAGAATACTAATACACTCTAAAAGAAAAACACAACATCAAAAAAAAAGGAAAAAAGAAAACAACAGCTAAAATAGCTTTCAGTTTTTTCTTTGTATGTGCAAAAATGAAACAAGTCCCCTTTGGTATTTAGCTTCTATTTTTGGTTTGCTGGCTCAAGCACTATTTGGGTTGTTGGAGTTTTTGACTACTTATTGCCGGGGTTTTGATTTGAGTTGTTCTGCTGGCTGCTCGTTGTTGCTTTAGCATTTCAACATTTAGGTATTTCTTCTTATATTGTAGCTTTTTAATTGTTTCATGTGAATAAAGAATGAATAATCTCGCATCTTTATTTGAAATTATTCAACAGTCTTGATTTATTCTTGTTTGTCATATATGAACAATTTGTGCTATGGTAGTAAAATATGGATGAAGGAAGGAAGAAGTAAGTATATAGTTTTGAGTTCATACTTGTCAAGTTTTTTTACTGTAGTTGCAGCACTCCCTATTAAGAAAAAAAAATTGATTTTACTTCATTAAAAGTCTTGGTAAAATTTCCCATGGTGAACTTTACTTGAATATTTTCGTATATGGTTTACTGTTTCATCGTAAGGTTCAAGTATACAAGGTTTGGTGGAAGTTGATACATTTCATGTTTACGGCGCAATTAGCCTAAAGATATCGTGAAGTGCTTTGTAAGAATCTACTATCTAAATTCTTGTCATGAAAATAATTTATTCATATCTTTCTATATGCATGTTTAGGCTAGTTTATTGTACATTATTAGGTTACTCTTTTAATTGTTTATTATTAGTTATAAAAGTATGACTTTTGTTTTCAATCAACCATCAATGGCCAGTAAGGGATAGCAATTGGGCCTCGAATAAGTTCTGGATTTTAGGAAAAAGGGACATAAGCCTTAGATGAATAGTCTGTTTTTTGTAGTGATCAATTAAAGAAGAGAATTGGGCCAAGTAAATTTCAGCAGCTGCCCACTTTCTTTTAGTAACAAAGTTGGACCATTTTTAATGAATAAAAGAGTGACCCAATGCCATTATACAAACCTCCAAAGCAGCCCATTCTTTATAGGGATTTTTACATTCCTATACCATATAGGAAACCTTATTACCCTCCATGTTGAAGGTTTGATATAATTACATTTAGTATACCTAATTACCAATTCTATACCATAGTGTATTTTATGGGTACAATTATTGCAGCGTATATCCCTCCTTAATTCAAAGTACCATATATCCCACCCCTTCCACGTTTTTCTCTCCCAAACCCTCACCCTCACCCATTCGCAGGTAACACTCCCATTCGCAGATCCATTCTCGTATCTTCAATTCCTCGTTTTTCAATTTGGTAGTCACAATTCTCTGGGAGAGTGGAGATCGACTGGGATTAATAAGTTGAGAAGATTTGGTACATTATACCTTTTCTAGATGCTCTCCAGATAAGTGCAAATACATGCAGTTTTTGAATTCTCGTGGTTAAGTCTGTCGGCACTGTAAAGTGAAATACATCTGGTTATAATCTGTTGCTTCTGAAGTTTACTTTATGGTCTACAATTGTTCCGTTTTTACTGTTTGACTTATGTATTAATAGTTGAAGATTATTAATTATCAACTTAGAGCCAGACAGAGGGAACAAGGTGGACCGTGGAGAAACGATATTGAGATCTAATGGCAGAGATAAATAATTGGAGAAACGATATTGAGATCTAACGATATTGAGATCTGTTTGACTTTGTAGTTTATTTGTAGAATTTATGTAGATGAAGAGAAAATTTTGTAGTCAATATTTTTTTTCAACATAGATTGTAGTTTAATTGTAGTATAAATGTAGTAATTTTGTATATACCCTTGAAATCTTCGATATTGAGATATGTTTGACTTTGTAGTTTATTTGTAGTTTTTTTGTAGAATTTTTGTAGATGAAGATAAAATTTTGTAGTCAACATTTTTTTTCCAACATAAATTGTAGTTTAATTGTGGTATAAATGTAGTAATTTTGTAGATACCCTTAAAACAATACAGCTTTATACAATACTTAAACTGATTTATAGTTTATTTGTAGAAATTTTGTAGATGAAGACAAAATTTTGTAGTCAACATTTTTTTTTCAACATAGATTGTAGTTTAATTGTAGTATAAATGTAGTAATTTTGTAGATACCCTTAAAAACAATACAACTTTATACAATACTAAAACTGCTTTGTAGTTTATTTGTAGTTTTTTATAGAAATTATGTAGATGAAGAGAAAATTTTGTAGTCAATATTTTTTTTCAACATAAGACCAGTGCCGTTTTTCCCCTCCCCTTTCTTCATCTTCTCCATTCCTTCTTCTTAAAAAATACAGAGATGAGACCCATTTTTTATAATCAAATTTTCCCAATTCAATTGTAGCATGATTGGAATTTTGGACATGATTGCGTGTTGTTGCTGAGGTATTGTTCTATGTTTTTTAATTTTTTTTAATTTCTGGATTGAGAAAAAAAAAAGATGAAGAACAGAGTATCTACAGTATTGGTTTCTACAATTTAAGTTGATTTTGTTGAATAATTGGTCATCTTTTTGATTTCTAGTCTGAGGAAAAAACTCGAAGAATTGAATTCTACAAATTGTTTTCAGTTTTTGGAGTTGTTCGTCTTTTTTTTTTTTTTGAATTGTAGTTTAAGAAAAATATCGCAAATGAGATAAAGGTTCTGTTTCAAATTTGAATTGAATGTGTCTAAATCAATTAGGAGATTCTGTTCCTCATTTTTAGCACATCATATTAGGAGGATTCTGCGCTATTAATTACTAATTAACGGATGGTATTAAAATTGTAGGAAAAATGTGGACAGGTTGGGTAATTTACATACTATGCACATATTTGGTAATAAGGTTTCATATATGGTATAGGAAGGAAAAAATCCCTTCTTTAAATTGATAAAGGTTGGCCCAACTTTTAATACCATGGTTGTTCACATAATTACTTTCCAATAGAAAAAATAAATTTGTTCTGTAATAGAATAACTCATTAACTCGATCACCTTAGTAATCAATTTAAACGCTAGGCAACTAGTAGGTGCGTTTTAACTTTTTCATTCAAGAACTCGTTTCGTAGCGTGATATTAACTTTTAATATTTTAATAATCTCATACTATTTCTACTAGCTTTAATTAATTTGTAAATTATTTCTGTTGCTAAAATCGCGGATTCACTTGCGTAGCGCGATACTTAATATTTTAGTGTTTCTCTAAGTGTAGTAATTTTTTTTTAAAAAAAGTAATAATGTACTACTAATCCTTGTCATAATTGCGGATTCACTTGCGTAGTGCTGTTATGATATAATTAACAAATTTCGTCTCGATCACGCATTCGCTTGCGTAGTGTGGTTATGACATCTTATTACTCAAAATTTTCTTTAATTTTTCTAATAATCGAGAAATAAAAACGGATAGGTAAAACATGAAAATCATATAAATCACAGTTTGTCCAAATTAATTCAAGCCAAGTTTAAGTCAATAAAGCGGCCGTCCTAAAACCACGAGACTCGGAGAATGCCTTATACCTTCTCCCCGGTCAACAGAATTTCTTACCCGAACTTTTTTTTTGCGGACCAATAAAAAGAGAGTCAAATCTTCCTTTGATTAGGGATTCAAATAAAAGGTGACTTGGAACACCCAAAAATCAATTCCAAGTGGCGACTCTGAGCAATAAAATAATCCCTATTTCGATTAATGTCATTTTAATTTGAAAATCTCTCATATCCCCCGCGGGAAAAAGGAGGTTTGACACATACGGGGCTGAAGTTCCCAAGTTATAAAGACAACAACTTCAGCATACGGGGCTGAAGTTCCCCAGTTTACAAAGACAAAACTTCAGCTTTAGAGCTGAAGTTCTCTAGAGCTGAAGTTTTGTCTTTGTAACTGGGGAACTTCAGCCCCGTATNTTTGTAACTGGGAAACTTCAGCTCTAGAGCTGAAGTTTTTTCTTTGTTACTGGGGAACTTCAGCCCCGTATGCTGAAGTTTTGTCTTTATAACTGGCGAACTTCAGCTTAACTGGTGAACTTCAGCTCAGCGAGGGAAAAGGGGAGCTGAAGTTATTTAAAAAGTGGGTACAAGTTAAAAAAGTTTTAAAAAGCGGATATAAGTTAAATGGAGGTGACCAAATAGAATGCCCCGCACAATTTTTACGTTGAAAATTAACCAATTCTAATGGAGAAATATCATCACAGTATCATGAATTTTGAACGTAAATTAGTGAAAACTTTAGAATGTTACCTTTGATTTTGAAATCTGTGATAGTTATGAATTTCAAATTTAAAAAAGTGAAATTCCATTCATTATCTTGGATTTCGTCCAGAACTATCAGGGCTTTTGCATCTATACCTGTTTTTTGGATCACATTTTAACTTATACCCGCTTTACAAAAAAGATTGCAAGTGTACCCACTTTTCGCATAAACTTCAGCATACGGCCTGAAGTAGCAAAGGCTTTCACACAAACTTCAGCATTTTAGGCTTTTTCAAAAACTTCATCATCTTCTGCTGAAGTTAATTAGTTCATTTGTAAAAACTTTAGCACTAAATAAGCTGAAGTTTTGTCCTGGATTAATTAGTTTTGTCATAAAGTTTTTTCAAAAACTTCATCATCTTCTGCTGAAGTTAATTAGTTCATTTGTAAAAACATCAGCACTCTATATACTGAAGTTTTGTCCTGGATTCATTAGTTTTGTCGTCATTAGCTTTTTGAAAAATTTCGGCAAAAGATGCTGAAGTTATTTAATTTAGTTGTAAAAACTTCAGCATAAAAACTTCAGCACCCAATATGCTGAAGTTTTGTCCTGGATTCAATAGTTTCTCATAAAAAGCTTTTTGAAAAACTTCAGCAAAAGATGCTGAAGTTATTTAGTTTAGTTGTCAGCACTCAATATGCTGAAGTTTTGTCCTGGATTAATTAGTTTTGTCATAAAACTTTTTCAAAAACTTCAGTACTAAATAAGCTGAAGTTTTGCACAGATATCAGGAAGGCGGCGCTTGAAATTGTAAAAATAGAGTATAGGTTAAATAATTGTAAAAATATGAGTATAAATTAAATGAAGGTAACCAAATAAGGCGCCCGTGCAATTTCTACGTAACTATGTCATGGAGTTCCACCGTTTTAAGTTCAAAATCCGTATTACTATTATGGATTCTAAAATTTAACTATTTTTATTATAAGACCGAAAAATGATTGTTTTTGAACTTTACCTATGTTTGTGTGATACTTCTAAATAGTTCAATGGCTCTTCGATCAATATATGTACAACAAAAATTTATGAAAATGACATTAAGCCCTAATTTTTCTCAGTGCAGACTTACAAGTCCCATTAAAACTTTTGGAAATTAGTAAGTGATACTTTACCTAAAAGTTTCAATAGAAGTCATGATATCAAAGTTTCGACTTTAGGACATTTCAATTTTCTCATTTTTTTTTCTTTCCAAGGGAGATTTATTGGGCACCACAATTTCAAAGCAAATCCTAATTAATTTTAATCAAGTCATGCGAACTACTGCTGCAAATTTCATGGACCTTAGCTGTCCAAGAAAATGCTCATGTCGTCAACAAACATAAATTTGGACAAACAATAATAATAAGACTTTTTGCCTTTTCATCACCACTTTTATTTGCAATTAATCAGATCATTATAAATGATAAATATAAAGGCCAAGAACAGATCAATCCTATCTTCAATAAATTCAAGACTATTTTCTGTGTAAGAAATGAGGTACAATCTTAGATCATAGTAAAATATAGACAGATATCGTCTCTAACTGTTTTTATTCTGCTATCTCATTTGAAAATTAAATAAAGCATAAGAAAACGTTACAACTTAAGGAGTTTGCAACTTAAGTTTTCGTAGGACTCTTCCCTTAACCAGAGGTCTTAGGTTCGAGTCCTGGGTATGGAAAAATCCTTGGTAGGGAGCGCTTTCTCCCAAATGAAGCCTTACGCGGCGCGACTCCGGATATAGTCGGGCTCCATGTGGGTACTGGATACCGGGTGGGAAATCGAAAAAAAAAAAAGTTTTCATAGGGCCAATGTTTTGGTTGTAGCCTTTTATGCATCCAATAATATTCATTAATTTATTGTTATTATAACTGATTAAATTCCTACCTTCGTCGATATATCTGCCACTTCCTTAACGTAGGGAACTAATAACCAGCTGCGAATTGTGATTGTGCTAAATCTATAAGTATTTCTACATATTGGATAAATGTTTTGTTGCCAGCAACAAAGAATAATACGTGCAGAGTTTGCAAAGATTAATCCATTTAATACTTTATCAGCAGATTTAAACCTTGATACAAATTATCAACAAGCGTTTTCGTACCTAAGACGGTTGGTAATTAATTGATAATTCAATTTACTAACAGATTAGCAAATTAATTAACCATGATTTTTTTTGTTGACCATCAAAGGTTGTAGTGGTGTTAAGTACTTCCCTATTAATAAGAGATATCGAACAAGTTAGAAACCCGAAAATGAAGTTACTGTTGGTAAGAAATGTTTTACTTTATTGTGGGACTTTCGACCCGAATTCAAATTAGGCAAAATTGAAATAGTGTACAAGACGTGACTAGAAACTAGAACAAACAAAACTTCGGTTGATAGTTTTGCCTTGTTTCCCGCAATGACGTGGCTAGAAACACCATTATTTATTAACGTTTTTGATAATGTTAATAATAGTATCAACAATAATGTGAGCCTCCGCTACTTTAAAGCAAAGAGTATCAAGCGATATTCCTTTCCTAGTAAATTATACTATTTTGTTAGATAATTTTTTTAATTTTATACATATTTACTATACGTTAACTCTCCTTAACTTTTCAATATATCTAATCTTTTATATTTTAATAACATTTAATGAAAATTTTTGGATCCTCCATTGATATGAGCTACGTCATATTAAAAGGCAAAAGCTACCGAGAAAAGCAGCCACTGATATATGCTTTTCTTATATGCATTGTCGTGTTCCCGTGCGTCAAATTCAATTTAGGTCTTTCCTTACGTAAATTTGCATGATTATTGCACTGCTTTATGCGATATTGCAATGCACGTAACACGCATGTAGCAATGTCTTGACCAGATTCTTTTTGTTGTCCGTCATTATTATTATTATTATTAATTTTTTTTGTATAAACATCTAATATTCAATATCTACTGATTGACTAATTAAAAAAAATTTGCGCGTAAGTCCTCATGAAAAGCAAAGCACTCTTTAATGAAAGTTTTCCTATACTCATAATTACAAACCAAGACTTCTGTTTAGAGGTGAAAGAATTTTGTCCATCAATCTGCATCCCTTGGTACATCAAGAACCTTTATAAAAGTAGAGTCTAACCTATACAATATTTTTTAAACGGAATAATGGCCTTTTACCTTAGTTTAAAGTTTTTCTTTCTTTAAGAATTGGTAGGGGTGGAGCGTTTTTGTGATTTTTCGGATGAGTAACGAAATAAATTTGACTAATAAGGCGGGAATATAATAGTAAAAGGCGAGAGAGAACTCGGGATTTTGAATTTACTATCTTGAAATATAAGAAAACATTAACAAAACTCATACCGTTGGGGGCTAGCTACAAAATAATGCTGGAAAATCCCTTATCTTGATAATGTTGGATTCAATGATTCAATCACACCTAATCTTTGGACTCTTTTATGGTCAAAAGTTTTAAGCACTGCCATAAGCAGCCATACAAGTTAATATAATTATGTTACGTACGCAACCATCATGTACGATCCCAACTTGTTCTAAGTTGTAATAAATTGAATATCCTTTATAGAAGTAATTGTTTTCTGCTGGAAAACTAACTCTTCCTTTCTTATGAGGTTCCGCAAGAAATAAATAAATGTTTCTAACAATTCAAGCAATCTTTTAATATCAATCTTTAATTAACCGTGTGAAACTTTAAACAGCAATAAAAATTCTAGTTAGTTAATTATGGATTTCTGTATTCTAAAATTGGTCAAGAAGAATATTATATTAGTACTAGATTACACCGCCAGCTAATTGGAGGCCTTATTTCAGTAAAATATCTCCAATTGTATTATTTTCCATCAGATCCCACTGTCTAGAGAGAAAATTTAGCACCAATTAAAGATGGGAACAGGCCAACAAAAAGTTGTCTTACGCTATCGGCTTTAATTTCTTTTTCTATAATGCTGAATAGTACTCTCTCTTTAATGATATGAGAAATTGTAGTGTTTTATTATCTAAAAATATTTTTGATACGTACAATTCTGGAATGTGCTTCTTTCCCTTTTTGTAATTGGTTAGACGTTATTATGGGTGTCAAAATCATCATATAAAGTGTAAGCATATCTAATTTATTTTATTTTAAATGTGCTAGTTTGAAATAGATTTAATGATGGGTTAAATTGACCCATCTTAAATTAAAGTTTGAATTAACTGCCTATCATTGTCCCAGGAAAAAAATTGTATTAAAAAAAGAAAGAGGAAAACTTTAGTTTATTCTTGATTTATTAAGCATATCTATCTTTACAAAGAAAATCAAAGAAAAGTTACTCTTGTATTGGATTTGGTAAATAAACAAAGTATAACGAAAGAAAAAAAGAAGAAGTTATTCTTGCATAAATGAGAGAAATTACTACGTACTATGGAATTGCAAAGAATATATATTGCTTATTAAACGAAACGTCAAGCAAGGTCGATTATTCCTACATTCTCAATTATATTCTTGCATAATAAAAGGAATAACAATGGCATATATTATTGCATATCCAAGAAAGTTGTCGAGCAGCAAACGCCAAATTTGCAAGGAAAATGCGTTTCAAAAATCACGCCAATTTGATCGAAACTGTTGAGAAAAATTTCCCATTATATGTCATCTCCATCTTAAATAGAGGAAAAAGTAAAGTAATCAACCACTTTTTGATCTCAAAAATAACAATTCGGTTATGATGCGAGTATATGTCATAAGTTCTTCCACTTGTCCTCCTCCCCTGTAACTACGTCCATTGATGCATTGTTGGAATTTGGAACTGTTGGGAAACAAATAATTTTGTGAACGAAAATGTAATGGTTTTGATAGAATATAAATATCGTTCATAAAGAATTAAGCCACATTATGCTGCTATAGTACTCCTCCAAAATTTTATAACCCAACCGTAATTCTGGTTCAATAAAATTTGAATTTTTATCGGAATAATACAACAATAATAATAAATTTAGTGTAATTTCATAAGTGGAATTTGGGAAAGATAAGATATTTACGTATATATAAATCTTATCTCTATCTTGTGAAGGTAGATATGTTATTTTCGATAGATCCCAGAACAATGATGTGAATTATGTGAGAGGAATAAAGAAATAAACGTCGGCAAAATCAGATGTTTTCAACGATTTCTTTTTGGCAAAATACATAAGTTGTCACTCCAACTATAGCCCAAATTCCTGTTACACATTTTCTCGGAATGGATATTACTTTATACACCCAATATTTTCAAAGTGTATCTAAGACATACCACTTTTTTCTTAATCAATTTTTCAGAATATTTGTAATATCACACACCAATCAAACAGTGACAAATGTCATTTAAAAAATAAAATATTTAAAATTGCAATTATACCCCTCATCTTCCCCATCTAAACTACCATGGCCGTCTTCCTCCTCTCTCACCACAAACACCATAGCCTCTTCCTCCACCTTTTACTTAATAACAGAGTCACCATTAACTAACAAAAATCACCAAAAAATACACCCAAAACTCCATCTTTTCTTATGAAATTGAATCAAAATTTTTGAGCTCAGATCCAACTCATTTTCCATTTCACCTCTGTAAAAGTTCGATCGCAATTAACTGTCATCGCCACAAGTTAGTTATTTAAAAAATCATCCATTAATAAAATTAAAGAATGTGCAAAAGCTTGAGCTAAGCTTTAATAATTGGAAAAAATTTCGAAAAATTCTCCCTTCCAGAAAATTTGACTTCGCTAGAGTAAAGCTCAAGTTAAGCTTCTCTGCAACGAGAAGAGAAGAAGGAGATGGGGTGGTGGAGCTCAAGGAGTAGCTATGGCAGAATTTTAAAAAGGGAAGAACACGACTCAATTTAAAATTTAAAAAAACTAAAAAAAATTGACATCTGACACAAAATTCTTCTGTTCACACGACTTATTCATTGGGAAAAATACGTACTATCCACGTGGGCAAATTAGTATGTATTAGATACACTTGGGAAAGGTTGAGTGTGTAAAGTAATATTCGTTTATAGAAAATATGTAACAGGGATTTGGGTCATAGTTCGTGGAATAATGATGAGAAACGAGAAATAGCCTGAATGAAGAAGACGAAGCAATGGAACAGTAGGTTCCAGAAGAAGTTTCATTTGAGAAGAAACTGAAAATCTGTTCTCGTTTATGAATCGATAGGCGTTCAATACAATGCAATGCTACTTATATACAATCCACAATTAACTACCTCACTAATCTAGTTTATGACTCCACTAACTAACTTTAACAACCAATCCAATAATTAGTTAAAACTAACCACCATAGTCACATGCCCATCATGTGACTTCATTCTCTTCAACACTCCCCCTCAAGTTAGGCAGTGCAAAGAGATTGAACACTCCTAGCTTGCTCATCAAATATTCATGTTGTGATCTTCCAAGTGCCTTAGTGAACAAGTCTGCCTCCTGGTCTTTGGACATCACATACTTTGTCTTGACAATTCCTTGTTGCACCTTCTCTCTTATGAAGTTCAAATCAATTTCTGTGTGCTTTGTACGTTCATGAAATATTGGATTCGCAGCAATCTGAATTGCTGCCTTACTGTCGCAGTGTAACTCTACTGGCATGCCAATTTCAGCTCCTAGCTCTTTGCAAAGTCCTGTCAGTCATGAAATTTCTGCAACCCCTGCTGCCATACTTCTATATTCAGCTTCTGCAGAGCTCCTTGACACTTCTTCGATTTCCATAACACCAATGAATTTACCAATTTCATCATATACCCAGTTATAGGCTTCCTAGAGACTGGGCATGATGCCCAATCAGCATCACAAAATGTTGTTAATTTGGTGGACTGTTCAGAGCTCATTAACAGTCCCAAACCAGGAGCTCCTTTGATATATCTAACTACCCTTATGGCTTCCTCCATGTGAGATTACTTTGGACTATGCATGTACTGACTTAAGACATGGACTGCATAACATATATCTGTCCATGTCATCGTGAGGTATATCAGCTTTCCAACCAATCTCTGGTAGGGACCTGGATCTACCAATTTATCTTCCTCTATCATCTTCATATGTTGATCATATTCCATAGTAGTGAACCGTTGATTAGATTCCATAGGTGTAGCTATTGGTCTTGATCCTGCCAGACCAAGCTCAGTAATAAGCTCCACAACAAACTTCCTTTGATTCATTAATATTCATTCCTTGGATCTTTCTATTGTCACACCCCTTTTCTACCCCCCAAAAGATGTATATCATGTTATGAATTGTGGGTTAAAGGGTTTTTCCAATTAAAGTGACAAATTTGAGCAGAGATTATTTTATTTACAGAGTCGCCACTTGGAATTGATTTTTCGGTGTTCCAAGTCACCATTTATTTGAATCCCTAGTCAAAAAAAGGTTTGACTCTCTTTTTATTGGTCTGCGAAAATAAAGTTCGGGTAAGGAATTATGTTGACCGAGGAGAAGGTATAAGGCATTCCCCGAGTCCCGTGGTTCTAGCACAGTCGCTTTATCGACTTAAACTTGGCCTGAATAATTTTGGACAAAGTGTGTTTTATTGGATTTTTATGTTTTACCTATCCGCTTTTAATTATTAAA
>ML378941.1:12749-47489 GCA_005239525.1 Nicotiana knightiana | reverse complement strand
ACAAAAACTTCAAAGAACAATTATATGAACTCATAACTAAGAAAAGAGAAAGATGTATTAAAATGACATTAACATGCTTCAAGATTTGGTCGCTAAGAGCATTTTCATTAGGAGACCAACATGAATTCTACCTACAATATTCTAAACAACAGAAGCATTATATGGAAATAACTTTCCATAAGCCCCATTCAAGATTTACACTATTGAAGGTAAGAAGGAGNTCCTAACCGCACCACGCAAGCGAGTGTGCGACCGAGATGAATTTTATTGATTTTTTTCATAACCGCGCTACGCAAGCGAATCCGCAGTTATGACGGGGATTATTAGTACATCATTGCTTTTGGAGAAAATTACAACATTCGAAGAATTTAATTTTAAAATTTCTTAAAAGGTCAACTATCGCGCCACGCAAGCGAATCCGCGAATTTAGCAAAGAGTTCATTAAGAATTAATTTATTGGATGTTAAACATCACATTACGCAAGCGATTCCGTGAAATTAAAGCGCGCCTACTAATTGCCTAGCATTTATAAAATGAGAAAATTATGAGTGATTAAGTTATTAATTAATTTTATTATTAAGAAAATCTATTATTATTGGAGTTAGTAAAATGAATTCGACATNACAGCAAGACCAACAACAATTTAAACCAACGTGAACCAGAAAAATTCAGCAGTGATATTTTACTCTCTCCAATGTATGAGAAGATATTTTTCATAATATGTACAAAAGATGTGTCTTTCTTAGAGTCCAAGATGTGTGTAAGTGTTATGGAGTGTGTGAAGATGTTCTAGATGTGTTTAGTGTGGAAAAAGACCTCCTCTCTATATCGGAGAACAAAGGACCTTTGGGACAGATTTGTTTGGCCAAAAATCTATCCAAAAATGATAGATTTTTTACTAAAAATCTGTCCAAAACCAGATTTTTGTTCAATGAACAGCTTTTCTTACCAATTGTGGATAGAATTTTGGAGCATTGTACTCCAAAATAGTCCTCAAACAGTAAAAACAACCAAATGAAGGTCCTACACTCAAGTATCTTCTACTACCCTCACAAACCAACACCAAACTAAACTATTGCCCCAAACTAGAAAGTGCAAAATCAGATAACTAGACTTGAACCATTAAACTAACAAAGAAACTATTGACCACAAACAAACGAAACATGTAGTTAAGGCCTTAAACTAATTAGCTTAAACATAGACAAACTAGAGATAATAAACATGAAATTGGAACTTAACAACTAAGGCAACGTAGAACACATGTTGATAATGAAACAACTATCGAGTTGACTGAAACACAAAATCAAAAACGAGAAAATGACCTAACGATCACTTAACAGATTTAAAAATGGGGCACAACACCAAAAAAAAATCGCGAAACCAAAAAATCGGTGAGCTTCGCCAATTACAAATTGTTAATCGGATTTGACAAGTGATTAACAAAACTGATTTACTAAACAATACGTAATGACTGAGCAAACCACTAACTAATATGTGATTCGAAAGGTATGCCATAGCGACTAATCATCGATGATTGTCAATGAAGCTAACACGAACTAACAATCACGGATTAACAATTAATTGCAAACTCGAAGTAAACTAAACCTAAACACAAATAAGGAAAGAACATAAGTTATAAAAACCAACAACCAAAACATAAGACGACTAATCACAAAATTTCAACACGAATAAACAAACAAAACGAATAAACAATACAAATAAACGAACAACATAATTTTTAAAAAAAATCAACATAAGACGACTAATCACTAATTAATTAAAAAAACTTAATCTAAACTAAAAATCTGAAAATCAGTCAATAAAGAATAAACTAAAATGGATGAACAAGGGATTAAGATTTTACCTAAACGCCCGTGCTTCAAAACAGTAGTACAAACAACTCAATGGAGAATCGACCTCCACGCCTCTCTTTCTCGACGACAAACGTCGAATAATACAAACTCTGGCTAACAAACTGAGTCCGGCATTTTGTCGGAGAGAAAGGGAGACTAAGGGGTCATGTCTATGCTGGACGGAGGGTTGGCGGCTGCAGTGAGGAGGCGACGGAGTGGCGGCAGTGTTGGTGGTGTTATTTTTGGGGGGTTTGAATGTTTTGAGGCTTGAAATGGAGAAAAGGAGAGTGGGAGGAGGCCGTTGGTGTAAAGGTTTTGGAGTTTGGAGTGGTGATCGACGGCTAGGGTTTCGGTTAGGGCTTAGATTTATGGAGATTGAGAAGGGTTATGGGGATTTGGGGTTTGGATTCACGGAGAGGAGGTTGAGATGAGTGGAGGGTGAAATTTTGGTTGTGTTTGGAGCACCACCGGCAGCGGCGGGTGGTGACAGTAGAGGGGGCAAGGCGACTCAAAGAGAGGGTGAGAGAGAAGAGAGAGTGAAGAGAGGGGTTAGGGTTTGTATTAAGAAAAAAAAGGCCCAAAATCTGATTTACCAAGGGTTATATACCTTGGAGGAAATTAAACCAGGACCGTTGGATCTTGAGAATTGAAGGGCTGAGATTTGATCTTGGTTTCACTTGATGAAACGAATCGAAACTACGTCTTTTTCGGACCAGGTCTTGGTAGGCCATTTATTGGACCATGTTGGCCGAATTGGGCCTCCGGTTTTGCATGATTTTGGCCCAATTGATGAAACAAAAGCTAATTGCCCCCAATTATTCACAAATTTTTTATTACGCATAATATAATTAATTTAAAACACAAAATTATAAGACAAAAATATGGACTAAATATAGGCATTTACAGCTATTTCAATTCCAAGGAAAAATCTTAGTTATCCTAGGTCCTTGATTTTGAAGTTGTTTTGTAACATAACCTTAGCCTCATAAATCAGTGCTGGATCATTTCTAGTAATAAGAAGATCATCTACATATACCAATATAATGGCCAGCCTTGTCCCTTGCTTCTTTGTGAACAAAGAATAGTCAAAATGACTTTGTATAAAACCTGATCTAATCAGTGCTTCAGTCAATTTCAGATTCCACTGTCTTGAGGCCTGTTTCAAGCTATACAGGGATTTATGCAGCCTGCATACTTTCTCCCCCTAGCTGGAAAATCCCTGGAGCAAACGCATATATATTTCTTCAGTGAGGTCTCCTTGAAGGAAGGCATTGTAGACATCCATTTGGTATAGATTCCAGTTGTGAGCAGCAGCTAAGGCTATGAATACTCTCATTGTCACCATCTTGACCATAGGAGATTTCCTGATAGTCTAGACCTTCTATCTGATTGTACCCTTTGGCAACTAAGTGTGCCTTGTATCTTTCAATCTCTCCATTAGCTTTGTACTTGATCTTGAAAACCCATCGACAACCAATAGGTTTCTTTCCTGAGGGTAGATCCACTAAGGACCATGTACCATTGTCCTTGAGTTCCTGTAACTCTTGATTCATAGCTTCAATCCAGTTTGAATCCATAGCAGCTTCATCGTAACTTGCAGGTTCCTTCAAACTGGTAATTTTGGACAAATAAGCTTGAAATTTGGATGAGAGCCTGTTGTGGGACAAGTAGTTCTGCATAGGATATCTGCAATTGTGTTTCCCTTCCAATTTCACCTGGGTCCCATTACATACATAGTCTTGCATCCACATAGGTTCTTTAGCAGTTCTGGTGGACTTTCTTAGCTGGTGATCCCCATGATCAGATGGCTCGTGGTGAGGATATGGGAATTGCTGCTGGTGTCTTTCATTTGATGACAAAATGTGTGGTGATGGTGGCAATAAATCTTCTCCTTGATTTGCCTCATCAGATGAAACTGATTGTGTGTTTTGGTCTGGAAGATTTGCACTTTGATGGGGCCCTGCATCATTAGTGAGATTAATATCCAGAACACCAGTAGGAAATAATTGCAACTTGCCTTCCTTGATTAACTGAAAAGGAAATATATATGCTCCACAAACTTGACATCCCTGCTAACAAAGAAAGAGTTAGTTAAGATGTTGTATAATTTGTATCCTTTTTTGGATGAAGAATATCCCATCAATACAGCTCCAATCGATCTAGCTGCAAATTTATCTCCTTCTCCCACTATCTTAGCAAAACATAGGCATCCAATGGTTCTTATGTGCTGCAAATGAGGCAATCTTCCATATATCATTTCAAAGGATGACTTTCCTGATAAAACTGATAAAGGCAGTCTGTTTATCACATAAACAGCTGCTTGCACACAATCCCCCCAAAATTTGAGAGGCAAGGAGCCTTGCAATCTAATGGCTCTAGCCACTTCCAGAATATGTCTTTGTTTCCTTTCTACTACTCCATTATGATGTGGTGTATGGACACATGAACTCTGATGAATCATTCCATAAGACTGAAATAGACTATGGCATTCATTATTAAAAAATTCAGATCCATTATCACTCCTCAACACTTTGACAATCATATCAAACTGAGTTTTTATTAAAGCGAAAAACTGTCTCAAACATACAACCACACCACTTTAAGTCTTAGCAAGTAAAACCATGTCATTCTACTGTAATCGTCTACTATAGTAAGGAAGAATCTGTGTCTACTATGAGTCGGCACTCTATATGGACCCCAAACATCTACATGAATCAATTGAAAAGCTTTATTTGATCTACTTAGACTCTTAGAGAAAGTCAATCTGCCTTGTCTAGCCAAAGGACAGATTGTGCAACCCTTTATTCCATCTCCGTGATGCTTAAACTTCATGTTTGGAATTTGTTTCACTACTTCTTCTGGGGCATGTCCAAGTCTTCCATGCCATATTCTCAGATCTTCATTTTGCATAGGGTGATTCTGAAGTTGCACATTTTCTGCTTTAGCTTCCATCTTCAGATGTTGCAACTTGTATAATCCTTCTAATTCTTTACTAATCCCCTTCACCTTCCCACTGTGAAGGTCCTGCATTATCCAAAAATCAGGATAGAAAGATACAAAACATCTCAATTCCCTTGTAATTTTGGACACAGATAGCAAGTTATATTGAAAACTTGGTACATACAGGACATTCTTAATTGTACACTCTTCACCAAGCTTACTTTCACCAGTGCATTCAACATCAAGATAAGTGCCATCAGGTAAGTATACCTTTGGTGTCTTACCTAGAATCTCAGTGTTTATTCTGTTAATTAGTTTTCTAGTGCGAACCATATGGTTGGTTGCACCGGAATCTACTATCCAACTTTCATTCTCAACTGCCTTATTGGTAATAAGAGTCTTAGTCGTACCTGCAAAGCTTGAATTTTCAGCCGTGTCCTTGTTGATCAGCTTCAATATTTGACCATATTGTTCTTGAGTAAATAGAATTGGCATTCCTTGAGCAGGGCTTGCAGCAGCAACATTCATCATCTGTTGTCCTTCTTGTGAATTTGCTCCAGTCAATTACTTTGTCATTGGTTGATGTTCTTTATGTGTTTTTGCATTGGCCATAGGTCTTTGAGGAAATCCTGTTGTCTTCTTCCTTGCCTTGAGATCATTTGGATATCCATGCAGCTTGAAACAATTGTCCCTAGTATGTCCTTTGTAATTAAAGTAATCACAGAACATATTTCCTCTCCTAGGCTTATAGTTGTTTCCAAAATTAATTCCTTTGTTGGTAAACAATGTTGTTCCATCTCCAATTTCCACAGATTGAGAAAACCTTCCCAAATTCCTCTGACTTTCTTCAGAAACTATCATAGAATAGGCCTTGTTAACAGTAAGAATTGGACTCATCATTAAGATCTGACTTCTAGGTTGACTGTATGTCTCATTTAGCCCCAATAAAAACTGCAACAACCTTTGATACTCAAAATGCTCAGAATAACTCTTGGATTCTGGGCAATCACATCCAGGACAAGGCATTAGGGTATCATATTCTTCCCATAAGTCTGTCAACTTGGAGAAATAGGCAGACACTCCCTGTGACGGGTTAGCAATCTCCTTGTGCAAGTAAAAAATGCGAGAGCCGTCCACCTTATCAAATTTATCCTTCAAATCAGTCCATACCTTGTAGGCATTAGACTTATATACGATTTCGCTAAGTAGATCCTTACTTACTGCATTCATGATCCATGATAAAACTATCGCATTACATTTCTCCCACAGCTCATGCAGAGATCTATCAAACTTATCTTTAGTACAATGACCGTCAACAAATCCTAGCTTACTTTTACCTATTAGACCTATTTTCATAGATCTGCTTCACAATGCGTAGTTTTCAGATCCAGTCAATTGAATAGAGATTAAGGAACTACCTGGAGTATCACAAGGTTATAGATATAGAGGATGGTGATGATCGATGTTGATTCCAGTACTTGCTCCGGTAGAACTCTCTTCTCCAATTGCCACTATCAACAATCACAATTGAATCACAGTCGAAGAAATTCTCGAGTTAACGATTTATAGTATCGTCAACACAAAAAACAGAATTAGGTCACTCAATCGAAGGACCTATCAAGGTAGATTCAAACGATCAACAATCTAAGAAAAAAAACTTGTAGAATCGAGAAGAAACGACCTCAGTGAGCATGAATCTAGCTCCTGAGCTCTGATACCATGATGAGAAACGAGAAATAGCCTGAATGAAGAAGACGAAGCAATAGAACAGTAGGTTCCAGAAGAAGTTTCATTTGAGAAGAAACTGAAAATCTGTTCTCGTTTATGAATTGATAGGCGTTCAATACAATGCAATGCTACTTATAACAATCCACAATTAACTACCTCACTAATCTAGTTTATGACTCCACTAACTAACTTTAACAACCAATCCAATAATTAGTTAAAACTAACCACCACAGTCGCATGCCCATCACGTGACTTCATTCTCTTCAACAAAATAACTTATGTATTTTGCCTTTTTTTTTTTTTGGAGGCAAACACAGATATTTAAGTCATGCATGTCAAAAACAAACTTAATCAATCCTAAAAAAAACATTTAAACAGCATATACATCTTTTAGGTTAAAATTAAATTTGTCTTTTTTTTTTTCTTTTCAATCGTTAATTACACTCACACGAAATGTTCCTTGCTCTATTTCTAGTCACAGAGGTGGAGTGACAATTTTAAGCTTATGAATTTGTAATTTTAATTGTTTTAAGTTATTGGATTCTAATTAATAATTTATACATATTTAATAAATTTTTAAAAATAAATACAGTGTCCGAACCAAAACTATTGAGTGCGATTGAACCCGCTCCCGACACTCTAGCTTTGTCCTGATTCCCGAGCCATGAGCAGGACTATATATAACGTGACAACAAAATATAATTAGGATTATACTCGAATATATCTGGAGGCAGCATTTATGCTCTTATCATACTCCTGTCATTCTATTTTCATCATTTTATGTCTGTGAAGATTAATTTATACGCCTATTCATTCTTTTCACATCAATCTATTCAATTAAGCAAACGGTCAATAATTATCATCAAAGCAAGAAAATAAACTAAGAAAAAAGGTTTATATTTTCCTTTGAACTGTACGTATGCCTCTGTCAATAATTTAGCTCATCCATATCCTTCTTATTACAAAAATAATTTATTTTTCGCCTTTATTTTAAAATGAATAATGGTTAGCGACTAATTAGTCTTTATTACTCGGTTTAGTACTAGATTGGCCACATGGTCCTCCTTGTCTGCAGGATCCTGAAATACGTTCAAAATTTCATGATACATTTATGAAAAAAGAATATTAAAATGATCTATATTTTATTGTTTGTACTGTCTTCGGTAAGTAACTCGGTACTTATTTTTAATCCTTATTAATTTGAGAATTGATAATTTTACCCTCACCTCCTGTGGCAAATTAATTTTAATTGCTTTCTATTAATTCTTACAAAACTTTCTAATTCTGCACTATTTTTCTCACGACTGCCGAAGGAATGAGCCTACTCTTTGTGCTAATTATTTTGTGTCCAATAAGAAAATTAAATAATCCGTTGTTAATAATAAAATTTTAATATGTTTCCCATTCGTTAAATCGATAATCCGATGCCAATAAGTCATTAAGCCACTTTTACTGTTCCGTTTTCGGTTTCGATTCGATTTGTCACACCCTAAACAAAATAGTCTAAAGTAAATTCATGGAATTTTTACATTCATATACCATATAGGAAACCTTATTACCCTCAATGTTTAAGGTTTGATATAATTATATTTAGTATACCTAATTACTAATTCTATACCCTATAGTGAATTAATTAGTCTCCTAATTTAACTCTACCATATATTCCTCTCTCCCCTCTTCTTTTCGGTATGTACATATGTTATTATATAATGCACAAGATCTGAAATGTCCTCGAGGAAAGGAACATTATATGATTTTTTTCGCAGAAAATATTTTAATTTGATGGACTAGTTAAATTAAAATAAATCAGATTACGTCTCAAGTATATTTTTCTTTTCTTTTCCCTGCTCAGTTACATACAATACAACTTTCCTTGGTGAACCAAATTGGAGACACTAACTAAATTGATTAAAACATAAACTTATTTGCTATAACTATATTCATTTATTACAAACTAAATCTTAAAGTACGTACACGTAATAGAACCTCTTTAACAACCTGAACAGAGCTTGAACAAAATCTCTTTAACAACGTGTACATACATAAACATTGCAATTAATCTTTTGCCATTCAAATCTTTTGTACTAAAAATTATTTACTCCTGCAAACTAAATTAGATATATGATGGATGAAAATCTGCACTATATTTACGATATTGTAGTAAAATTGTAAAAATAATGTAAAATAATTGTAGATAAGTTGTAGATAAGTGTAGATAAATTGTATAATATATAATTAGTTGTATGAAATTTATTTTTACAATGTATAAATCAGATACAAAATATATAAAACATATATTGTATAAATTTTATATAAAATTTGTATTTAAATTGTATGTTATTGTAGTTATATTTAACTTAATAGAAATAATGTGTGAAAGTTGTAGATAAGTTTTATAATATATAATTAGTTGTATGAAATTCATTTTTACTATGTATAATTCAGGTACAAAATATAGAAAAGACATATTGTATAAAATTTGTATTTTAAATTATATGTTTTTGTAGTTGTATTTAATTGGGTAGAAATAATGTGTGAAAGTTGTAGATAAATAGTAGATAAGTTATATATACAAAATATCTAACTTATCTACAAATTGGGTAAATTAATATCCCAATTCTCATTCAATTGTAGCATAATTGGGATTATCGACATAATTGTATTTTTTTTGCAGAAGATTTGTAGAAAGTTTTAGTCGTTTTTGATTTATGAAAACAGAAAACAAAACATCTACAATCAGAATACAAATAATCTACAATTTATCTAGAAAATATCTACAAACTGGGTACATTGAAAATGCAGAAATAGATTTGTGAGGATGACAAAAAAATGACTGAAAAAATGAGTTTGAATCTATGGCTGAAATAGTTATGTGTGAAGAAGAAAAAGAAGAAGAAGAACAAGAACAAGAACAATTCGAATCTATGGATAAAAGAAAATGCAGAAAAAATGATAAATTTCACTGAACTATCAATATTTAAATATTAATAGTCGTATATTAAATATTATAGAAGTCAAATATTCAAATACAAAGGGATTAATCCCATGTTTTTATATTCCGTCATCTTCTCCCCCACGTTGGCTGCTCCTCATTTAGCTTCCACCATTTTCTGATCAACTCGAATAGTTATGTGCAAAGAAGAAGAAGAATAAGAACAATTTGAATCTATGGTTAAAAGAAAAGGCAGAAAAATGAGTTCGGAGGAAGAGGAGGAGGACGTCGTAGACACTTCCGTTTCAAAATATCAATTAGAATATTTAGTTCCATAATTGTAGCGCGCTTAAATAGGAAGGAAACAACTCCTATTATTCTGTATTTAATGAATGGTATATTTTTTATAGAATAACTATTAACAGAACGAATAAATATCAAACAATGCATATTTTTGATAATAAGATTTCATAAATGGTATAGGAAGGAAAAAAGCATAATCCTATACCTTAAGCATAAGCATAAGCATTTTAGTAAATAAAAGCATAAGCATAATCCGTCTCAAATTGGGAAAGATTCCTACCTAAAAGACACATGTCAATTACAAATTTAACCTTAAGAAGGTGGGCCGGAGAGAATCGCAGTTGGAACCCAAAAACGGAATATTCCATCCTAAATTGGAGAATTAAGTTGCTCATACTCGAATATTCTCTCATATTCCTCGCGCTTAATTTTCCCTAAATCCACCGTGCTAATCAAAACCAATATAATATACCAAAAGGAAAAACCTCGCTTTTGGCCGTACGATGATCCGTTCGAATCCCGTGTATAGTAAATCAAACGGCTAATATTTGCTGAAAGCCAAAAGTAGCAGAACGGTAATGACTTTTCTGAAAAGAAACAAAACTGCAAAAAGGGACTTGAATGGCTTTGCTTTAACGTACCACAAACTGTAAAACCCAATACAGCGTAATATTCCTTGGCATCTTCTTTTTTTCCCGTTTCCTAATTCAAAAAAGGAACAAATTTTTTACAACTCTTTACCCCTATATATAGCCCTTGTTCTCCTTGTTTATATCACTTCAAGCTCAAACAGCAGTTTGTGTTCTGAACTAGAGGTTTAATACCCAGAAAAGAATATTGATAGGGATCTTTTTCTCTTCTTTTTTTTGTTTCATTCTCTTAAATCCATCTGATTTAACCAACAAAAAAATGGCCGGAATTGTTGTGGTTTTCGACTTCGACAAGACGATTATCGATTTAGACAGCGATAATTGGGTGGTGGATGAGTTGGGTGCTACTGATTTGTTCAATCAACTTCTCCCTACCATGCCCTGGAATTCTGTCATGGTTAGTTTTTCTTTTTTCCAATTAATTGACGTGAATTCATCAAATCGTTACAATTTCAAACTACACTATATGCTCATGTTATAAATTAAAGTATATAGGCAAAGACTGCATTTATTGGTTTGATATTTTTCTAATTTTCCGACCTTCCCACAAATTACAGGACAAGATGATGAAGGAGCTCCATGCACAAGGCAAAACTATTGCGGACATTGAAGAAGTACTTAAACGGGCACCTATAATTCCTCGTGTGGTACCAGCCATTAAAGCGGCTCATGCTTTAGGGTATGTACCTCTCAATTTTTTAGGCATTTATTTCCTATGCTTTTGGTTAAAAAAAAAAACTCATGGACATGTTTTTTTTGTAGATGTGAATTAAGGGTAGTAAGTGATGCAAATATCTTCTATATTGAGACAATATTGAAGCATTTGGGAATAATGGATTGTTTCTCGGAGATTAATTCAAACCCTGGATATGTTGATGAGGAAGGAAAACTTAGAATCCAACCTTACCATGATTTTCACACTTCATCTCACGGTTGCAGTCTTTGTCCTCCCAACATGTGCAAGGTATATATAAACACAACAAAAAACTTAATCTTACTCCATGTCTACACAAATTCAACGATGTTAAAACACGTGTTTTTTATTACTTAATTATGATCGTGATAAATTAATATGAATTTGGTGTAAACCTATTCTCATAACTTTCTTTTTATGGCTTCAAGCTAGGTTCCAACTTGCTTGTACGATAGTACTGGAGTATTAGTTTTCCTAATGTTATTCGAATATGTTAAAATACAAAATCTCTCTTTTGATATTGTAGTACAGTACTTTCATATCAAGCCTATGACCCGCAAAATACCTCTTTATATTTGATTTTATAAACAATTAATACATCCTAATGGATGGATTTCTTTGTTAATAAACATAACAGGGCCTCATTATAGAAAGAATACAAACTTCTCTGGCTATGGAAGGGAAGAAAAGAATGATTTATCTTGGTGACGGAGCAGGTGATTTTTGCCCTAGCTTGAAACTCAAAAAGGAAGATTTTGTAATGCCAAGGAAAGAATTTCCAGTCTGGAAATTAATAAATGAAAATCGCGAACTAGTAAGAGCAGAGATCCATGGGTGGAAGGATGGAGAAGAATATGAACATATTCTGCTTCAGATAATCAAAACAATAACAATGGAGGAGAACCAATTGTTATCAGTTGATTGCAAGTTTCAGACAATTCCCATTGAGGCCTTACCAAAAGTTGTCCCTGTGCCATACTAATATGAGGCTTTTCATGACTTGCTTTTCATGTCAATAAATTAAAGGATAGTAATGTGTGTGATTTTGTGTATTGATTAAAATATCAAGAAAGTGATCAACTGATAAAGAGTTGGCTTTGATTAATTACTTGTTCTTTATGGTTTTTGTTGAATCAAAACATGCATCTAAGGTCTTCTGTGGTTTTGAGCCTGTGATTCGGGCTCTAAATAACGTGATGTGACAATTTTAACTACTTGTATTATCTCCATTACTTTTTAATGTTACCAGATCATATTAGACCTCATTATAAACGAATTTACTCGAAGATTGCGTATAGATGTTCGTAACACGCAGCGGAAGACAATAACAATCCTAGGTAGAACTTTTCGTGCTTAAAATTTATTTACATGTCAAAAATCAGACCTAGGACATACCTGGTGATCGTTTCAAAATTTTCTTCGATAGTGCGAAGACCCTATGCGTATCCACACCGAGACCGATCCTTGCTATCAACTCTTTGATCAATGAAACCCGCAAACAAATTGAACAAAATACTATGCTGAGAATTTTCTCCAAAACTTTCAGGATAGTAGCAGCAAGACAAGAAGACAATTTGTTGATCAGCAACATATCTATTATTTTGTGACCTCTTTCGTTCACTCTTACCCTCCTAGGTGAAGCCTTCATGTATATATATACTGACATATACCTTAGTTACTAACCTTTTCCAAACAGGGTAGGAACAGGTTAATTAAGGCAATGACTTCACGTGCAATACCAATGCCGTATGGAGTACAATACTTCCATATAAAGAGAATTATGAATCCCATTCTAAATAGAATTGAGGTGACAGACGTGTCCTTATGGACTTTCCAGTTGATCCAATTCAAAATTGGATTCAACTTATAATTTTTTTATTAATATTTTATATAACATCTTTTATATAAAACAAGTATTAAGTATATATCACATATATATTTTAATCAAGAGATGCAATTTAATTTTCTATTCTAAATAGAAACCTTCAATTTATTCACAATATTAATTATGTCCTTTGTGCTAGCAAAGAATATAACAATATTTCATTTGGACCAATAACTTTATTTATTTGACTAATAAAATTCTTTAATTCAGTTGTCAAATAATAAGTTAATTAGTCCTTTAGCAAAGATCAGAACACTCGTTAGTGTGCGACCCCATAGATTCAATACTAAATCGGTAGTAAATTGATCACATCAATATACCAATCAAGGGTGGTGTCTAGCAACACTCCTTAACGACCAGATAGAATGAAGTATACAATTTACTCTCAAGAACCAGTAGGAGAATAATATAGTAATTCCTTCTGTTCTTATAGCTCTGGATCACCCTAGGATATGGCTCAACTATCAAATCCTAATAGGTGACCAACTATGTGTTCATGCCAAATATAATCGACCATTGAATGACCAGAGAAACTCTTTTCTTCTTTCATTCAGTTGCCCTGGCCAAGGTCTTAATTTGATCGTTTATAATTCATTACAACATGGAGCTTAAACTCATTACCAAGAGTTGACAGATTCCATCTTGATCAATCACTAATTCTACAAGTATTTAATCATACCCAATATCCTTTCAACTATCACCCTAGGGCCATAGGTGTCTGGTACCAAAGCACAATAAATAACTTGTCAATTACTATGATGATCTCAGGTCAAAGGAAATTCTTACATCACATTTTTCAAGAGAATATCCTATTGACAGTTTATGGTAATTCTAACCATTAGGAATTATCCAATGAGTCAGTTCAATGATCATATCTCTATATACATCATCTATCTATGTGAATTAGTTAATGACATCAACTAATCTTTATCCCATAAAGAAGATCACATAAATATTGATCTGACCGGATTACTAATGTCCAAATTAATAATCCTATGATCAAGAACAAATTTAGATTTAACTATAAGAAACTTGACTCTCATTATCATGATCTCCATCACAATGTGAAGTCTCAAAATTTAATCAAGGACCTTATCAAGTTAATCAAACAATTAATAATAATTATGATAAAAAAATATCAAATGCCATATATTTTATATCAAATGACGTTCACAAAAATATGTTCAAATCATCAAATGTGATATTGGATCTACGGCATATCTACTATATCCCTAACATTTACAACAACATCTGGAAAGAGATAACACAATATACTATGCTAATATCAGAACATTTGTTACAACTGACAAGAAATAAAATAGCTTATTATGCTAATCTCAAAAAATTTAAAATCTTTCTTCCATTTGTCTTTTTTTTTTCCCCTAGTATTTTTGCTTAGATGAAGTAATATTTTGATACCTGAAAAACGGTTCAACGTTCCAAAGCGCAAGGATTTTCAAATATTAAATTTGAAATCATGAACTGAATATCATTTCTTTTTATATATTTTTCAACACAACATTTCTGAAGTTCTTGAGGTCTAAACGGAAGGAAGAGAAAATAAAGAAGTTGAACATCTATTAAATAACACTAAAATCTAGAGCTGTCAATATGGGTCGGGCCGGGTTAGTCTAGTGTAGCTCACGTGAGCTTTAACAATTGACGGGTTGAGCTAATCCACCATTTTGATGGGCCTTAAAATGGTTAGCCCACCCTAATCTTATGTGCGGCCTCCACGGGCCAGCCCATCATTGTTTAAAATATAATTTTATATTTTTTTCTTTAAGTTCTGGCCTAAAAAAAATTATTTAAAAGTTAAAAAGATCTTATTGGAAAAATTTGCAAAACTAAATAACTTTTTATATTGTTTCAATATATCACATAAACACTAAAAAAGTAAAAGACAAGACTATATTTCATTCACTAAAAGTTAGAACTCAAAACAAACTATTCATGAGAACGTCCATAACGCTTGTGGGATAGCCAACACATCATCTTCATCAAACACATTTGGATCCGCTTGTGACAAGATTGTCTTAACATCTTCGCTTTCATCTACATCTACAATTCATATGTAATATTAATTAGTTAAATATTAAAAATAATTAAATTTTAAAAATTAATAATATTCAAATTCACATACAAAAAAATATTACAAGTTTGAGTTTGGTAAATGACGTGCAGTCGATTAGTAGTAAGTGTTTAGACATTTTCATGATGGATGCAACTTTTGTACTTTGTCAGAACACACCCACAAACGCTAAATGCTGATTTCGATGCTGCAATGGTATAGGAATACTAAGTGCATCACACGCCATTATTGAAAGATCGAGATATTTTCTATAATGGTCCTTCCAATACATGAGAACATTCATCTCTTGAAATTTCTCAAGATCAAGCTTTGGTTCCTCTAAGTAAAGATCCAATTTTGACTTTCCATCGCTAGAGACAATATACTTTTTATATTTTAAATAAATATTTTTATTAGGCTCAACCCAGCCTCAATCAAGTCTCACGGGTCACGGGCTTACTTAGGCCGTGCTTAAAAGCCTTATTCTTAAATATGCTCCAAAATTTCTAGCCCAACCCTACTAAATTACGGGTTGGGCTAGCCCAACGGCCAAGCCCATATTTACGGCTCTACTAAAATCTTTGGTCATGAATTGCATATCTGAACTTACTTCTGCACAATTAATTATCTAGATTAACTTGTCATTTAAAGGAATTTTTTTTTAATTGCAAACCATACAAATTATAGATTACTCTCCTAAACTAAAAGATAACAGCACACACTTTATGAGCAATAATAATAATTTTTTCATAAAAGCAGATTTAGATTCCTACAATCTCTATATCGACATAATCTTCTCCATTAATGCAGAACCATAAATGTGAATATTATATACTATAAAAACAGTTCAATGACACAAAAATATATGAAAAATGAATTCAATGAAAATATTACTAGTGATCTTCTTTATCTCTCTCTTCTCTGGGCGATTTGATTGAAGATGTCTGTTGAATCACTTAGAGCAGATCAGACCCAATGAGCTCTTCTGCTGATCAAAAAGGCTTGACACGACGTATTTTTTCATTTTGTTGAGACAACACTGACTTTGATAAACTTGTTAAGAAATTTGTAAACGCATCTCTTTCAGCATTGCGCTCTGAAACAAAAACTTTGGTAAAGTAGGATAAACAAGCTTTCATCTTAATTATAAGATGTTGCCATAATTACTACTTACTAATTTATCCTAAACTTTGCTTTACAAGTTATTGTCTTCTTTGTCTCTTTACCTTCATATTCAATCTTTATATTAAAATTAACTTGCTAGGAATATTACTTTTAGAATTCGTAGTTTTTATAGATGTTTTTTCCTAATTAATTCCAGAAACAAATTTATGTTGTTTAATCGAATGTTAAATTAGTTTCTATAAAACTTATAACATTACGGATAATAACTACTATTATTTGACAAACATAGGTGTGTGAGGTCTTTTAAGGAAAATCGTGTGAGTTTTGCCTAAATTGGACAATATAACAATATTAAGAGTATCGTACGACTAGTTCAGCCTAGTAACAAAGAGGCGGATTTAGGATTTGAAGATGGTGGTGCCATAATTTTTTTTAATGTATACCTTGTAATGACTAATATGAAATTTGTTAGGAATGTTTATTCGAGTTTTTTAAGTTTATTTGGGTCAACTTAATAGGTATTTTTAATTTGCAAATACAAAAGTTACTTCTCAGATATTAAAAAATTGACATAATTAGCATTTTAAATAAGGAATCATACTTTTATTATAACAACAGAAGTAAAATCAACATTTTCACTAGGAATTACATCTTTTTTTTTTATATTAAAATAAATTTACGCAAGCAAGATAACATCTTCAATAAGAGAATCATCAATACGAATAAGAATTTTTTAAAATATCTTCAATAGATTAATTATATACCACAAGTATAGAATTAAATAAAATACAAGTTCTCAAAAATCAAAATCATAAATCTCATATTTTTTAAGCAATGTTTACGAAATTTTTTTCATAATTTAATAGTAAAGTGATTTAAAATATATTTAATAACCATAGAATAACATAATTTTTTTTATGATATAATAAAAAAAAGATGAAAAAAATTTGATCTTAATCGAAATTCCCATTAAGACTACTACTTTTAGGATATGAAAGAAGAAAACTCATAAATTTGAGAGTAAGAATGTTTATTTTATAGAACAAAGAAAAGAAAAATACAAAATGAAACGATAAATAGAAAATTGGGACATAGCCGCAACGAAAAATGACTGGGACAAAAAGAAATAAAAAACACACGAAAAGGGAAAGTCAGACAAGGTTCAAGATAATTTTCAACTTAAATTTTACACACGAGAAAAGATTTCAAAAGGATCTACCAGCCATGACACTTTTTTTTAGTTTACGATTGCGGGTGGTAGGATCAAATATTTAACCTAATTTAAGAAAATTTTAACATAAATATATAAAAAATTAATCATCTTAGCGGGTGCCATGTCACCCCATTGTGAAGGGGTGGATCCACCCCTGCATATAGGTAAAGTTTTTTATGCCAACGGGATTCAACAATTTCGTCATAGTTTCGACTACAATTTTGAGAAAAATTTCATGATATGTGTTATAACATGTGTAACGGAAGTAAGCATACAATCCAGGCATCAAATACGTGTAAACTAGACAATGCTATAATCACAAGATTAGAAGCACTAACCTCTTCAAATCGTTGCACAAATCTTCCAAACAGCAAGAATCCAGAACTGCAGTCTTCTGCTATATGCCTAATAAAACCTTGGACGAATTTTCTTTTGGGCGGGCAATAACACAACTCTAAAAGTAAGTAACTAGGTGAAATTAGTCCTCCTTAAGTAGAGTTATTTTTGGCCGAAATTATGCTACCAAAAACATGTAGGATTCTGCTTTTACAAGTAGAACCTCACTCCAGCTCTATTAGATGACTTTTCTCCCAAGTCACTTTTTACCCAAGTCTTGTTCAGGTTTTTACTAGGTATAGCAGGGACCACAGAAATAATAAGAGGCTACCAATTATAGCATTAATTCGAAATTAGCATGAATTAATTCTTACTATAATTAATTATAATTTATTCTACTAAAAAACTGCAATTGAACTCCTCAATATGAATTTTAAAAATTCAATAACACTTATTTTAACTCCCCGTGTTAAGATCTCAAATACTAGTTAATTAAATTAATTCACTAAAAATTTAATTTAATCAATTAATTAAATCCTTTACAATTCCGCTTAAACTATTTCATGTGACGGATACAAAATCCACCAGCCGGATTTTCACATGAAAACTTATAAGCTTACATAAAGGAGTATCATCAAATTCAAAACCGAGTTATAAATTCTATCAACTAATTATTGTTCACAAATATTATTCGTTATTGTCCAATCTATTAGGCATACACTAACTCTGAGTAGAGTCGTACTTTTTGATAAATCAAAACAACAAACAAATTACACTGAGTATACTAGCACAAGAAGTCGGAGTAAAACCACTTGCATAATCAAGATAAATTATACTATAATCTTGTGCTACAATCATCAAGATATTTTGTCCGTCAATATCTTTGATTGTGAACATAGTTTATTAATTATGAGAACCAACAATTTAATCTTCTGTGCATGAGCTAAGACTCCATACACTAAATTGTCTACTACATAACTAAAAGAATACACATATAACAAATGATCTATTTAAAATAGTACTTTATTGAATTGAATAAATTAAATAAATAATTATTCTATAAAGAACAAAGCAAATTACTATATCTAAACCGTATGGTTAATAGTATATCCCAAAAATAAGAACCTTTAAAGAGTTTTCGAATACTTAGCAGAAATATTCGACCATTTTCGGGTCGTATTGCAAATTAAATCATATGACTACTGTAGTCGGAAGTCTTTTTCCGACCGTCCAATTTTTCAACTACTCTAAAACGGACGGAAAGGCATTTTATTTCCGACTACGTTCCAACGATTTTGGCAGTCAAAAAACTGCTACTTTTTTGTGGTGAAAAAAATTATTTTACTCTATTTACGTTGCATAATTTTACAACGATAAACCCCCTGTATTCTACCTAGTTCATGCTTGCGATGGATAAATGACAAATATGTGTAAGGGATCTCTTTGTTGATCAATGGAATTATGGCTGGTTGGGATGGCAAACAGTGCAGGGCGGGTCGGTGTAATACCCCTTATTAAAGTAAGGGTATTTACTTTTTACCTCCCTATATTAGATATGAAAATTTATTGCCCTCTCTAACCACGTTTAACTTAATTACAAAGTCTTGTCAATTAGTAATTGACCTTGTAAGAAAAGGAAAATACAACAAAGCGTCTAATACATTAACCATCTGAACCGCACAAGAAATTCTTAACGATTTTATTGAACTACCCTCCCTGTTCTAGTTGGGGAGGGATTCTTAATGATTTCTAATCTAGCCTTCTCTCCTAAAGAAACCTGCAATTTATGAATCAAATAACAGTCATCTAACTAGGGGATTTTGGTTTTTCTATAACTAATTACGGGCAGGAGGAGATCGGGGTTGCCAATAATAAGGAGATGTAACTAAGTAGGCGGCAGAGAATAGGGAGAGAAAAGAGGAAAAAGATATAATTAAATCTCCTAATTTAAAGTATTAATAATTGATTGTATATATAATTTGTAAGCAATCCCTATTTAGGACAGGTAATACATAAAACTAGGACAATTTTGATAAATAAGTTTCAAATTATATAGAAAGGAAAAAATGTCTTTACATAATTATCAATAAAAGCAACAAATCCAAAAAAAAAATTTACAAGTGGGCCTTAGCCCATCAGTATCGTAAATTAGCACCAGGGAAAAAGGAAAATAAACTAAAGAGATCTGGGGAAAAAGTTTTGAGCAGCCATTTTGAGAACAAAAACGTGAGGCTTGCGTCTCTCTTTCAAGTGAAGGAGCATGAGGACACAACATAAATTCATACAGAGGAAGAAGAAACTCATAGCGTGGGTATATATAATTTGACGAAATAAGTTTCAAATATGAAACTCGCATTCTAAATTAGCTATAAATTAGGTTAAGCAAGAAAATTAACATGAGATACGTTTTATAGATTGATTGGAAGTCGTACAAGGTCGTCCGAGGGGACGAGTTTTACCGCAATTTGTGTTTTCATAACCTGCATGGTTTATACATTATTTTAAAAATAAAATGTGTTACCGAATGTTTGAAATTTACATGCGGGACAAGTCTTTTACTTGATATGATACTGAATAGTTTACTTGAGATATTTACAATTATTTAGAATATTCTCACTGTTACTAGACAAGTTTTACTGTCACTTGAGATATGATTACCATTACCGAATCATATTAGATGGTTTGATAAGAATTAAAATGGCTGTACTATTTTGAAAATACTTTCATGTGGATATTTATAGTTTACAAAGAAAAGTATAAATGGGAGGAGACTTTGAAGGATCCCGAAGCTAACAGCAGGTTCGTTAGACCTGATGCACCTTGTATTTACAGATTACTAATTACAGTTATAGCCCTCACTAGTAGGAAGGTAAAACTTAGCATACATTTACATTTTTCCCTCGAGTATGGACCTACAATTATATTTGACTCTTTTTACGAAGGGGACCACACAGTGATATAGATTACATGATCTTTTCTTGGAAACCTCCCAAACATAAGGAATTGATATGACACAATGCTTACCGAGTTTATTACTGAATTGTTAAATACTTATGTCCCAGGAAACACATGATGAGACTGATTATTCTTACCGTATCTAAAGGACATTTATTTTTATGATAATTTCTGAATTTTATTATAGATACATGTATTTATAACTTGTCCCCAATCAAAAATGATTGTTGTTAAGTGTTATTACTCACTGAGTTAGCTAGGGCTGTTTATTTGGATCGGATATCGAAATCCGAACCGATCCGCTCAATTTCAGATTTCGGATTATGTTTATTAAAGTTTTGGAATTCAGATCGGATTCAGATTGGTATAGTTTTAACCCGATCCGATCCGAAATCCAAAATTATTAAGGCATGTAAAAATACTAAACTTTAATTTCGGATAGTTAGTACTTCCTTTACATCTTCCTCCAAGTTATTACCTTTACAATTGATGGATTTAGCTATATTGGCACCATAGTACTCTCATAATTGCATAAACATGGTTTTTTTTTGTGTTGTATTGCCTCTTTTACAAAGAAAATATACATATGAGTTTCCAACTTTGAGGCACAACAACTCGAACCTCCAGAGAAATATTTTCTTAGAGATGCAATGCTGATAAAATGGATTAAAAGCAAAGAGATGTTCGTACTAGCATAGAACACAGAAGAAGAAGATAGGCTTAGCCGATTAGATTAGTAATAGTCTTAATAATACGTATAATCCGAGCCGAAATATTAATCCAATCCAAACTTTAAAATCCGATCTGATATTATTTCGGATCGGATTCGGATTGTATTTTGTAGAATCCAAAATCCAAAATCCGAAATCGAGATGTGCTAAATCCGATCCGATCCATGCACAACCCTAAAGCTAGCGACTCACTCCCTGTTGTTTTTTTTATACATAGACAACATTTGACGTAGACGAGAATTTCGTTAATTAGAGTACACGAGTTGATAGTTCCTGGTGAGCCTCACACTTGTTCGTGTGGGGTAAAAGTTTATTTATTGTTGTTGTCTTTTCTTTTGAACTCTTATAGTCATTCCATAGTCATTTTTATTAGTGTCATGAGTATCCATTCGTTGTATTGGACTAGTTACTAGTTGTTTACCTTGAAAATGGTAATTGCAATTATATTTTATTATGTGGTTCTAAAAATACGTGATCTATTTTAATACCAGTTGTTTAGGCAGTAGATGTTGAGTGTGAAGTGAGAAAAATGAAATAAGAGCAAAAAGAAATGTGATTACGCAAACTGGGTAACGGAGGGACCGGTCTCGAGGGTGGTCGAAATGGCCTCGAGGTCGAGCTCTAGGAGCCTGACTGGGGGATGTCGATAACAATGTAACACAATAAATGAGGAGTAATAAATCAATGAAGCAATTGTAGAGAATGTTTTAGCTAGGGAGCAGAGGATGTTCTTGTTTTTGTATTGAATATCATATGTGTTACGAAGTGACAAGGGTCTCCTTTATATATGAGGGGGAATATCAACATAATACATGTGTAATTAATGCAAAGAGATATGAATGTTAAAACCATTTAATGCCACGGTATGGGCTTATACTATTTTATGTATTTCATCATCTTTAACCACGTGCCCCTTAAGAATTTACCGCCTTTCCATGTTGACCTTTGATTTGTACTGCCTCGAGGTCGAGGGCCTTCGATATGTACTGCCTCAAGATCGTGGGCCTTAAATAAGCCCCTTCGATGCCAAAACTTGAACCTTCGAGCCTTCTAAGTGTTGAAATGACCGTAAAATCGGGCTCTCCGATTTTAGACGTATATAGATAGTCCCCGTGTTTCTTAAAATGAAGAGATAAGAAACGGTCTTGACCTTTTGCCTCTTTGACACTCCTATTATGACGCTAGTCCCTTCAGAGTATTAAATGACGTGACATGAAAAGCTGCGCAGAGGTTGCTGTCAACACAATTCTCGAGAAGCCCATGAACTGTCGTAGGTTCGACTCTTCCACTCCAAGCATGCCCAAAGGGCCTCTATAAATACTACAATCACTTGCCTTTTCATAGTTTTACATCTTCTTCATCTTCTTCGAACCTTCAAATCTCAACTAAGTGCTTCCCATTTTTATCTTCTTCCTGTGCACGTTTTTTCGTCTTCTCACTTTAAAACTCGATAGTTATCATGGCAAAAACTTCCAAAATGGTTCCACAAAAGGAGGGAGCTGCTTCTACATCACGCCAGTCTAAGGGCAAGTCAAAAATTCCTCCCATCATCGAGCAATGCATCCCTGGACCTTTCGACACCATTTGTGACTTCACAATAGAAAACCCTCCTTCTACATGATGCGAGCCCATGTCCCGATACATAAGTGTAATATCAGATATAGAGAGGGTAAAACTTGACTGCCGTTGGGGGGAGGCGGTTCGAGCAGAGATCCCTACGGCTGATGAAAGCATAGTCACGCACAAGGCTAGCTTTCTCAGTCAATATACATACCCCTTCACCTTAGGCCCCATCGATTCTTCTTCTCCATTGATCGACCCGGTGATTCTTGATTTTTATCACCAATACCGGGTGAAACTCGGTCAGATCTATCCTTCTTTTTGGAGGATTATATATATGTTTCGACATATTACCAACATGGTCGAGGGATTGACTTTCACCCTCGACCATTTAATCAGGCTGTACAACCCTCGACTTTTCCACGGGGGCCTTATTAAACTGCAATGCGATCCACCAAGGCGTTCCTCACCTGCATCGACGAGGATAAAGATCGGGATGGGTGAGACGATTCGTTAGAATCAGAACTTTGGACATCATTCCTGCTGACAGAATGCCATTCCCTGAGGAATGGAATATGAAACGTAAGTACCCCTGAATTGAGCATGCTTTGCTGTCTCTTTCCCTTTCGACTGATTTCTTCTAATTGTGCAGTCAATGTTTGGTTTCCCGGCGTGGTTCAGGACCTTCCGGGGTGGATCAAATGTTTAGAATCTGCTTTGCCATACAACAAATGCGTATGGCGTGAGCTGGACAAAACACACTGGTAGGCTAAGAACCATGGTACGCTCTTGTTGCTATTATTTTTACATTCTTCATAAGAACTTTTGATGGTGATGTTTTTTGACATAACGTGTTTGTGCAGGACTTGGTGAAGGCGTGTTGATGAGGCCGCCCCCACTTGGTGAGGAAGAGGCGCCGAAGACCACCAAGGATAGGAAAAGGAAGAAAGAGGCCTCGACGGAGTCTCCAAAATAAAAAAGGCCAAAGGCTCGGAAGCCTAGGGCCGATGCCACGTTCTTGTCTTCGACGGCCGCTGAGAGCCTATGGGCCGAGGAGGAGAGCGATGATGCCTGCCCTTTGGCACAAAGGGAAAAATGAAGCGCTGAGGCTTCGAGAGATGTTGGGCTGTTGCCCGCTGAGTTAGAGGCGACCGATGTAAACCCCCTGTTCGTGGAGGAGACCCTCGAGGAGGGTATGGGCGCAGAACCCTATATGCTCATCGGACATGGTACAGTCCGTGTTGAGGATATCAGAGGGTTTGTTACTGGAGCTTTTCGATGTCGGGAAGAAGCCTCGATGGAGGCTGATATAGCTGGTGGACTTCATTCAGGCTCGTCATTCTCTCCAGGGGAGATACGGGATGCTCAAGTTGGGGGTGCTCCCAGTCTAGCGACCTCTCGTGGAGAGGATGATGCATTTAAAGACTACTTTGAGGGGGTCGATGAGGATACCGATGTTGATGCCCCAATTGCTCTCAAGGAAGCCGAGAGGCTCCAAAAGCAGGTGACATTTGAGAAACAATATGTTATTCTCTGTTTTTTCTATTTTTTTTCTGATTTCCCTTCTCTGTGTTGCAGGTCAAGAAGCTGTATGACCAAGCCTTCTCCAAGATGCAAGATGAGTTGACTCATCGTGGAGAGGAGCTTGAAAAGCTCATGTCGGAGTCGGTCGAGCTGGAGGCTTTATGCGCTCGAAAGGAGGAGGAATTGACCAACCTCCGGGCAAGCTTGGAGGGAGAACTTCGGGAGAGGGCCGACTTCTCCGAGCAGGTACGTCGGTACCCACATTCTTATCTTCAATTGCAATGCTTGGTGTTGATTGTCTTACTTTATGCTTTTCAGATTATGCAGAAGGACGCCCTGGTGGAGCGGCTTCGAGAGGAAGTTGCAGCCAAGGACGCTGAAATCCAAGAGCTGGCTCGGCTAAGTGACGCCGCGGATTCAGAGAGGGAGGTGCTTCTGGGGAAGCTATCCTCGGTTCAAGATCTTCTCCGAGGTGCTCTGGAGGAGGCTGCTGCATTGCCTTCGGCCAAGTATGAGGCCAATGAGTATGTCTCCTCATACAAGAGGGATGTTGCTGCTGCGAATAATCGGGCTAGGGAGATATCCAAGAAGGCTGAGCAGAAGCTGGCTCCGGCAGTTGCTCATGCCCATGCACAAGCCAGGAGGCAAGCCCTCGAGGAAGTGAGCGCCAAGGGTGTCTATCTCTCTGCCGAGATCGAAGAGGACAGTGCCCTGGAGGAGGAATTGGCAATGCCGAGCACATCGGATGAGGGATCTGAAAGCGGCTCGGACATCAGCGAAGGCGAAGAGTAGATTTTCCTCCTTTTTTGTTTTTTCCTTTTTCTGTACACGGGATCCTTCAGGGCAGTTTTTTGTAAAGAACACCTATGTAAATATATTTTTTGAAAATAGAATACCTTTTGTCGCATATCACAAACTTTGTCCCGTAACGTTTACACAACGTTCGACTTTTTATGCTTTGATTCTTAGCTTCCTCGGAACTCGCACTTGCAATAGTAGATCCCCTTGAGACCGGACACCTTCTCGAGGCTGGGCCGGCATGCGAGCTTTGATCCTTCGAATGCCCTATGATTGTATCATTTATGTGACGTGACTGAGCTGACTAGGGGGGGGGGGTACACTTCCCCAAATATTATGGCGACTGTCAGAAATTAAATGGTCTTCAAAGTGGTTGGTTAGCCATCTTCCACTCTATATATATTCCTACTTATTCTTCATTCTAACTCTTGCATCTTTGCGAAAACTTAGCTTTCCTTTCAACTTTCTCATCCCTTTCTCATTTTTGCGAAAGCTGCTTTCATTCCTTCCTATTTATCTTTGCTTGAGTATCTATGGCTGCCGTGCCCAAATCTACTCACCAAGAAGAGGGAAATTCTTCCTCTGCTCCTAGCCTGGCCGGTGATACACCGCCGGCGTATGGTGAGATGACTTCTTACTGCTTCGCTCCGAGGAAAGAATTTGCTTTAGAGAAACCCTTCGATGCCCCGGGCCATCGAGAGCATGCTTCGAGGTTTGTCCGATCGATAGAAGAAAACCACCTCGAGGCCGTGAGGAGAGACTGTGGCTAGGGGGAAATGTGATGCTACAGATACCCTCTCGAGAAGAGAACGTCATGACATATGTAAAGGGATTCTTGACCGTGTATACGTACCCGTTTACATTAGGCCCCCTCGACCGACTTGTACTTGAATTCTGCAAAAGGTACCGAGTCACCCTGGAAAAGATTCATCCGTCCTTTTGGCGGATAGTGCTGATGATGAGGTATTTTATCGAAAAGGCTGAGCTCGAATTTACCCTCAGCCACCTCATTAGATTATATCAGCCTTAGCATTGTCGAGGCCTGATTGCATTACGACACCGGTCCACCAGGCCTTTCATTGCCAGCGATGATGAGGATCAAAACGGAGGATGGGTGAGTCGATTTGTTTGAGTGAGGACCGTCGATATCATTCCGACAGAGTTCCTGCAATTTCCTGAAAAATGGAACTTCAAACGTAAGTTCCATGTCGCACCTTAGTGTCTTTTGCAAATATATCCGATTTATAAGAGTGTTTCTTTCTCTCTTTTTCAGTGGTCCCCTGGGTGCCGGGGAAGGTCCCCGATCTTGCGGACTGGACTCGGAGGCTGGAAGCTTCCTCAACATATGGCGAACGCTAGTGGCGTGATCTGTTGAAGGGCAGATGGGAATCAAAGCACCACGGTATGAGCTGTGTGGTATCCTTTTTGATGAACGTTTCCTTTTGCATGTACTAACTCTGTCACCGCATGTGTTGGTGGGTTTTACGAAATAAGACTATGCCCCTTCGAGGAGAGGGAAGGCCCGAGGGAGGACAATAAACGAGAAATATCCTCTACAGGTGATGACATTCTCAATGAGGCGGGGCCTTCTAGAGACATAAAGGAGATGTCGTTGCTGAGGAGAGCTTTATATACGTCAGTCATTCTGCGGACGTCAACTTCCCTTGTGAGGATGATTCTTTGTCTACGACTCGAGCCGTGGGCCCTTCCGTGGTTTGCCGATTCTGCCAGGCCTGGGACCTCTAATTTCGAAGAAGAGGTTCCCCAAGAGAGAAAGAGCAAGATTCCTCCACCATCGTCTGCTTCAGCCCTCGAAGGTACTTCAAGGGATGCTCGGGACCAGGGGCCGCCTGGACCAAGTGAGGTTTCGAGTGGGCATACCCCTATTGAGAGCGGTTCAACTGGGGCTAGGCCAGTAGATGCATGTTTAGCTTTTAAGGAGGCCCAGCGGCTCTGTTCCGAAGTGAGCTTTGATCGGCCTTGCTGGTTTTTTTTAGCTATGAATCTTCATTCTTTGAACTGGAGTTTCTCTTTTGCAGGTTTTTGACAAACTCAAGTTCGAGCTGCTCCGTTGTGAGACATGGTTGTGGGAAGCTTTGGGTAAGGAAAAATCTCTCAAGCTTCTTTTAAATAAGAAGACAAAAGAGTTGATATCTTCAGGTGGAGATTCATCGTAGTCGGAGTTGTGAAAGCTATCTCGAGCGTCAGGTAACCCTTACCCTAAAAGGGTACGTGCTTTCTTTCTAGCTTTCGGGAACTAATGCTTTGGTGCTTCAGCTGCAGGGAAAGACAGAAGCGTTGGAGTGCCTTTGGGGCGAAGTCGGGAAAGTTAGTTCTCAGTGCCAAGCGTTGAAAGCGCAGATAAGCGTACTGATGTTTTAGACTTCAATACCACACAAGAAGATAAGTTACTTTGTGTGGTACCCAATTTTCGAGTGTTGTCTCAGTAGAAGAACCTGGTTCTTCTTGGTGTTCCAACTACTACTGTTGCGAAATAATAAGAAGCAGTAAAGTAAAAACACAAAGATTTTTACGTAGAAAACACCTGGCTCAAAAGTGAAAAAATGACGACCTACTCCTCAGTAGGATTTGCTCAACTCTTCACTAAAAGCTCTGAGCCAAACGGACTTACAAAATAAACTCTTTTGTAATCTAAGGATTAACTCTAACCCTTTGTAGTAACTAGCCCCTAGCTAATTTCTACACACCTCAAGTTAACTATAACTTGATCAATACGTACCTATTACAATTGCTTCTATGAAAGCTGAAAAGATACAATATTAAAGCTCCTACTACAATCAACTAGACTCAATAATCAATCTGATGAAACTGGTTCTTCTAGTTGAACTGTATCCTTTGCATCACATAATGATTCTGCTAGCAAAAATAACTCTGGGAACTTTGCTTCCAGATTTTGATTCACTTCAGCTTTGTGCGTCACTTTTTTCAGTAGAAATACATCAAGTATTTATAGAGTCAGTTGTTGAGCTTGTCTTCCAATTCCAGTTCAAATCTACCTGGGAGAACAAGTTCTTATCAAACTCAACTTCCTTCTTTCGTTTCTGTCCTTGCTGAATTCGACTTCTATTCTTTCATCAATTTGCAACCTTTTCGCATTAGAAGATACTCTTCTTGTTCATTGATACTTCACAATCGCATTCATCTCCTATGCATATAAGGTTTGTGTGCCAACTCGTCAGATCAAGTATGTGTGCTCTGATGGACCTGGTTCAACTAGTCAGCCTTTTGTCAATCTTCAAAACTATGCAGTGACATGGGTCAACAAATTCCCCCTTTTTGATGATGAAAAACTCTGTGCTTCTCCCTGTATACAACTCAAACACTTTGTATTTTTTAAGCATTTAATAGAGAAACCAGGTTCATTAGGTTATAAATATCACTTGAAATACAAAAACACTTTTTTCTTCCCCCTTTTGGCATCATCGAAAAGTTTGCAAAATGATAAACTCACCAGTGTTGTTAACAATTACTCATGGCCATTGAGGCTACTGCAGGTGCAAACATGATTAATCATCATAAGAAACCAATAAATGTAAGCTATCTAAGAAATTGAGACAAGTCAATAACAAAACAACAAAAATTCATTGATTAGGAACGTACATCAAACACCATACAAACAAAACAAAAACAGCCCTAACCATGAACAAAACAGAACAAAAACAAAAGAATCATAACAACTTGTCTAAAGAGGGGTTTTGGAAGCTCTGGACAGCCTAAGTATGGGAAGGTGAAGAAGAGGTTGTGGTCTTGGTTTGTAGAAGAAAAAACATCTGATTAAGAACACCCTCGTTCTTTTCCTTCTCTTTTGCTAATTCAGCCCTGAGAGCATCCCGCTCAGCTTCAACCTCAATCAAACGAGACTTCAAACAAAGGATTTCCATATCTTGATCTCACTTTCCTGCACCAGAGTTATAACTTTGCTATTGACAGGCTGCTTCCTAGATGAACCAGGTTCATCTGCAGGAACATTGACAGTATAATCGCAAGTCAGCGAAGTATCCTTCCCAAAATAGTCTTTGGCAGTAGCCATCTCAGCCTTTTTCATAGGAACATCAAAATGAGCAAGCACAACAGTCAGAATAAAGCCATATGGAATCGCATGTGCTTTTGTTCCATTCACAACTCTGTCCAAGAGTTGGATGATGAAGGCTGGCCAATTTATCTGCTTACCCCTAAACAAACATTCCATCAAGGTCAGATTCATGTAGTTGGCTATGTTCCTTCTTTCTTGTCTTGGCAGCAAGAACTTGATGACAAACTCGAAGAGCAACTTGTGTCCCGGCTTCATTTCACTTTTGTAGACTGGCCTGGGTTATATTTACTTTTCATTGTCACTGAAGAATCTGGTAATATTGATTGCTGAGGCCATCCCATCTAAACTAGGCCATCTTTGCCTCGTGTAATCCTCGTAGCCCTCAGCAGGACTTTTCAGAATTTCTCCCGGTTCTTTAGCATCAAAGGAGACTTGAATTCCTTTGACTGTGGTAGCGACCCTGCCGTCTTTGACCACTGCATTACCCATGAATTCCACTAGTTTAACTCTAGCCAACCTTCCTTCAATATGAAGAACCATGTTCTTCCACCCCTGAACATCCAGTGTGTCCAGCAGGTATCTCATCCCAGGTTCCTCAAGATCCTTCACCAACTTTCCCTTCAGAATTGTTCTTTTACTAAACAAGGTGATTCTGTCAGTATTCATCTCACCAACCATCTCACCAACTTCCACCTCATCTTCTCCACTCCACTCTATATCATCATCTTTCTCAACAACCTTCACTTTTCTTGCCTTGGACCTGTTCCTTTTAACGGTTCTTGTAGGTGGAGAAGACACTTTAGCTGACTTCTTCGTAGAAGCCTCAGTCCTTTTTGATTTTGGTGCCTCAACCACAACAGGAGCAGTCTGCTCCTCATGATGTACCAGGTCCATCGTATCCTCTTCAACCACACCAATCTCCACAGGTTTTCCCACTTTAGCCTTTCCCTTTGCAACTCTCTTTTTCTTGCTCTCAAGCAAAGCCTTCTCAAGCAGTTCTTCTTCCTCTCTCACAGCACTACGTGTAGCACGTACCTTAGGAACAGGAGCCTCAACAGCTACAAAAGTTTTTCNACTCCCCCAGTTTCCTTAGCCTTTCATCCAACGTTTCATCCCCAGATGAACCAGGTTCATCTACTCCTTTCTTTAAGCTTGCTAGACCTGCCGCTGCTTCCTCGCTACACTTCCCCCTAACTCTGTGACATCTTCTCCAGCCTTCTCAGGAATGGGACCATAAATAGTCAATGTAGTACCATCCTCTCCAAATCCCTTTCCCTCATGAACTTTTACTTTTTCCAATTTTCTTTGCCTACTAGGAACTTCAACATCCACTACTGACCCAACCAGAGCAAACCTGTTCTCAGTTAGCAGACTCAGAAATTGCATCAAGATTACCTTGTTTAGAATTTGATGAACTAGGTGCTTCATCCTTGTTGGTTGATTTAAAGGATTCACTTGATGATTCTGACTTATTATCCTTTTCAGCCTGCAGAATTGCCTCCAAGACTTTTGCACGTGACCCAGAAGCCACTGATTTTCTGGTAAGAACCTTTACACGACGACCAGGAGGGGCTGGGTTAGGGTTAGATGTGCGTTTTGGAACATGAGGGTTTTCAAGAATAGGAGGGTTTTCAGGAGTTGAGGTTTTTTCTGAAGATTGAGAATTGTATACCGATGGAGAATTTGAATATGATTCATAGTTCCCTCCATCGTAATCATGATTTGGTGATGAAGAAGATGAAGCAGATGGTGGTGAAGACATGATTATGAGTGAAGTTTAGGAAGAAAAGAAAGAGTGATCAGTTTTTGGGTTTGAAGACTAATGATCTAGGTTCGACGGTTACTTTATGAAGAGGAGAGTAATGATGACCCTTATATAACATATGGCTATTAATTACACAACGGGTAGAAAATTTATTCAAGTGGAAGTCTAATAGTTGTAGGAGTGTCATTGATTTGACGATTAAGAGTTCCCTACTTCTAGGCTAATTGAGTACTGATGTGACTTCTTGGAACGGGTTCATTTAGGGATTAGTACAAGGACTTTGAAATGAACCAAATATAGATAGAATCCTGCTCATGTGTGACTGTAATTAGTTCAATAATTGTATGGAGATGAGCACGTACCTTGTCAGTCAGATGAACCAGCAGAGATGAACCAGGTTCATCGTGTTGAAGTCCTTAATTTGCCTCAATTTACAAAGATAGAGAAACATCATTAGCAACCAAAGAATCATATTAATACATGGCAAGAGAGTATGACAATAAAGTCATGATTCTGAGTAATGATTAGACTGGTTGATTATCTATGTTATTGTTTCTAGCCAAATATTTTTTTTTTGTTGTTCTTTTTTTTTTAATTTTTCAATCAGGTGATTTTGATCATCCCTAATTCAAGCCTGTTTCTCTCAAAATGCTCCCTACTCAGTGATTTAGTAAAGATATCTGCAATTTGCTGATCAGTAGCACAAAATTCAATTGAGATCATTCCTTTTTCATAGTTATCCCTCAGGAAGTGGTGCCTAACATCTATGTGCTTAGTTCTCTTATGATGAACCGGGTTATTCGTCATACTAATGGCACTAGAATTATCACAGAAAATAGGATGCATCCCACATTTATACCAAAGTCCATGAGTTATTGCTTGATCCATAGCAACTGAGCACAACAGGAGGCTGCATCCACATATTTAGCCTCAGCAGTAGACAAGGCTACTGAATTTTGTTTCTTGGTAGCCCAAGACACAAGACATGAACCCAAAAAGTGAGCCATACCTGAAGTACTTTTCCTGTCAACCAGGAAACCTGCATAATCAGCATCAGCATATCCTACAAGGTCGAAATTACTACCTTTAGGATACCAAAGGCATAAATCAGTGGTGCCTTTCAAATATCTCAAAATTCTCTTTACTGCAGTGAGGTGGGACTCCTTTGGATTTGCCTGAAACCTAGCACATAATCCCACACTGAACACAATATCAGGTCTGCTGGCAGTGAGATACAATAGAGACCTAATCATCCCTCTATATAGCTTCTGATCAACAGATGGACCAGGTTCATCCATATCCAATTTTGTAGTTGCGGCTATGGGAGTGTCTATTTCGTTTGAGTCTTCCATTTTAAACTTCTTGAGCAATTCTTTCACATACTTTTGTTGGTGGATCATTGTTCCATTTGGGTTTTGCTTTTGCAAGCCTAAGACAAAGTTTAACTCACCCATCATGCTCATCTCAAACTCACTTCCCATTAGCATAGCAAATTTCTTGCTCAATTTCTCAGAAGTCGATCCAAATATGATATCATCCACATATATTTGCACAACCAGAAAACCCTTACCTTTTTCCCTTAAGAACAAAGTACTATCTTTGCCTAGTTTGTACCCATGTTCTAGCAGGAATTTTGATAATCGTTCGTACCATGCTCTTGGTGCTTGTTTGAGACCATATAGAGCCTTGTCGAGTTTGTATACGTGGTCAGGTGACTCCTTGCTTTCAAAACCTGGAGGCTGCTTGACAAATACATCTTCCTTCAGATAGCCACTGAGAAAGGCACTCTTAACATCCATATGATGAAGAGTGAATTCCATGTGTGCAACAAAGGCTATAAGAAGTCTGATTGCCTCCAGTCTTGCCACAGAGGCAAAGGTCTCATCATAGTCAATTCCTTCTTCTTGACTATACCTTTGAACAAATAGTCTTGCCTTATTCCTTGGAACAGTTCCATCCTTATCGAGCTTGTTCCTGAAGACCCACTTGGTGCCAATCACTGATCTGTCTAGTGGCCTGGCTACCAAGTGCCACTTGACTTCTTTCAAACTAATTCAGCTCTTCTTGCATGGAATTTACCCAATCAGTATCTTGTAGGGCTTCCCCAATGTTCTTTGGTTCGATTATGGATAGAAAGGCATCAAACGCACACAGATTTTTCAAGGATGATCTTGTTTTGTATCCAGATGCCAAATCTGTTATGATGTTCTCAAGAGGGTGAGAACTCTGATATCTGTGTGGTTTGAGTACTAGTTGTTCATTCCTAGACAATTCCATGGTGTCTTGTTGCTGTAGAGCAGGATCAGGGACAGGTTGCATATGTTGAGTCCCCCCTGTCATGATGCTTAGGGTAGTTGAACCTAGTCCATCGCCTGTTCCACCTTTCATGCTTGCTTCAGTGTGATCACTGCTTCTTCTCAGTCCGAGCTCCTCATCTTCAGGTTCTTGTCTCTCATCAAGAATGTTAGTTTCATCAAAGACAACATGTATACTTTCTTCTACACACATAGTTCTTTTATTATACACTTTATAAGTTTTACTATGTGATGAATATCCCAAGAATACTCCCTCATCACTTCTGGGGTCAAGTTTTCCTAGGAATCTTTGCCATTATTGTGTACAAAACACTTGCATCCAAAATCCCTAAAGTGGGATATGTTGGGCTTTCTCCCTTTAAGTAATTCAAAGGGAGTTCTCTCTACTAGAGGTCTAGTCATGCATCTATTGATTATGTAGCAAGCAGTATTTATTGCTTCAGCCCAGAAGCTGTGAGGTAGTTTTCTAGATAGCAGCATGGTTCTTGCCATGTCTTCAAGAGTTATGTTTTTCCTTTCAACAACCCCATTTTGCTATGGGGTTCTAGGAGCAGAAAAGTTATGATTAACACCATGTTCATCACAGAACTCAGCAAACTTAGCATTCTCAAATTCAGTACCATGGTCAGATCTTATTGATGCTAGTTGATGTCCTAATTGATTTTGAGTTTTCTTGACAAATGAGGTGAACATATCAAATGCTTCATCCTTAGATGCCAGGAATAAGGTCCAAGTGAACCTTGAATAATCATCAACTAGCACCATCACATATCTCTTACCACCTCTACTCAGAGTTCTCGTAGGACCACATAAGTCCATATGAACCAGTTCCAACGTCCTGGTGGTACTGACTATTTTCTTACTTTTGAAAGAGGACCTTACCTGCTTCCCCCTGGCACATGCCTCACAAACTTTGTCCTCCTTGAACTTAATGTTAGGAAGTCCTACCACTAAGTCCTTAGAGACTAGTTTGTTAAGCTGAGTTAGACTCGCATGACCAAGTCGTTTGTGCCACAGGAGGGGATCACTGTCCAACACACTTAGGCAAGTGAGTTCATTTTCAGACAGTGTGGACAAGTCTATGACATAGATGTTATTCATTCTTTTTCCCTGCAAAACAATCCTGTCAGTAAGCAGGTTAATCATAAAACATTTTGTGGAAGTAAAAGCAACCAGGTTACCTCTGTCACACAGTTGTGATATACTGATCAATCTATATTTCAAGCCATCTATTAGATACACATGTTCAATGGATCGTGTGTCATCTTTACCTACCTTACCAACCCAAATAATTTCACCTTTCGTTCC
>ML378941.1:0-12316 GCA_005239525.1 Nicotiana knightiana | reverse complement strand
TGGCCCAATTTGGTAGCCAGTTTTTCCCTTTTACAAACCTCTCATTTTTTCAACTGGCCTGCTCTTTTGCAATACACTCATATTTGTAGTGTCTAGTCTTACCACAATGAGTGCAGATTTTATTCTGAGGAAGAGTGATATACTTGTTTTTGGGATCCCACTTGGGCAATTGACTTCCAAAGACAATCCCTCTCCTGTTGCTACTATGATTCTCTTGAAGCCATATCAGGGCGTCGGAGGATTTATTCCATTTACAGGTTCAATCTAATTCATGTTTGACTTTGCCAAGTTGTTCATTAAGAGTTGTTATTTGTTCGTCCTTGGCATACATTTAATTTTCCTATGTTTTCTTCTAACATGATATGGGAATGATCAACAACCTTTTTACTTGATCCTAGCTTTAGCTTTAAGTTTTCAGATTTTAGTTCTAGAATCTCAGTTTCAAGAGGATGAACCTGGTTCAACAAGTCAGTATTTTTCTTTTCAGATTCATTGACTCTGATTTCCAAGTTTATGCATTTTGCTTTTAGCATTGCACATTATTTAGATAGTTGATCCTTTTCTTTGGTTGTTTCCTCAGAATCACCCATGAAATCAAGTAGCAACTCAGAGAGTCTTTCCTTAGATAGGAACTTTACTTTGTTTTTAAGATGAGAGATACTTAACTCTGGTTCTTCATGTGATTCCTTGTTAGATTCTCCAATTGCCATGAGCGCCTGATCTTTAGTCTCCCCATCTTCTAATTCTTCATCTGAACTTTCCCCCCAAGCAGCAACTATAGCCTTTGTTGTGGTTGTCTTGGGTTGAACCTGTTCCTTCCTCCTGTTCCTTCTCTCATATCTTTACTTTTTCTACTCTACTTCCCACTGAGGACAGTTTTTAATGAGATGGTCTGTCTTACCACATTTATAGCATCCCTCGTTGGTTGGTCTTTCTGGAGCGTTTTCTTTGTTGTAGTTTCCTCCTCTAGAGATGCCTTTCTTCCTCATGAGAAAGTTTCTGAATTCTTTGGTGATCATGGCCATCTCATCATTTTCCAGATCTGCTTCCTCAGTGATTCTTAGGGCTAAACTCCTCTCCTTCTTTGGACCATCCATCTTCATTGTCTGCCTTCGTCGTTCATAGGCAGTGAGGTTTCCAATTAGCTCATCCAATCTGAGGGTTGCCATATTTTTAGATTCCTGGATAGCAGTGATTTTGCTTTCCCAAGAAATAGGCAAGACCCTTGTTAGGATCTTTTCAACCTTGTCCTCTTCAAGAATGATTCTTCCAAGAGACTTCAGTTCATTAGTCAAGGTTGTGAACCTTGTGTACATCTCTTGAATAGTCTCTCCTTCTTTCATAGTGAAGTTTTCATACTGAGAGTATAGTAGAGTACCTCTTGACCTTTTTACCTGAGGTGTTCCTTCATGGGCTACTTGCAAGGTGTCCCAAATCTCTTTGGCAGTGGTGCAACTTTGGATTCTGTTGTACTCGTCTGGACCTAGTCCACATACTAGCCACTTTTTGGCCTTTGCATTCTTCTCCCATTTCTTTAGATCCTCAGCACTGCAATCAGCTCTTGTCTTTGGTATATCTATACCTTCAGTAGTCTTCATCATGGTGGCTAGAGGACCATCAGTGGCTATGTCGCAGAGTTCATAGTCTTCTCCAATTAGGTGATCCTTCATCCTATTTTTCCACCATGAGTAGTACTGGCCATTGAAGAGTGGTGGCCTTGCAGTTGATTGACCTTCCCAATTTCCAGGTGGTGCACTCATCTTGATCTTCTCCAAGGTGTTAGCCTTTCAAGGATAACCTGCTCTGATACCAATTGATGTTTTAGACTTCAATACCACACAAGAAGATAGGTTACTTTGTGTGGTACCCAATTTTCGAGTGCTATCTCAGTAGAAGAACCTGGTTCTTCTTGGTGTTCCAACTACTACTGTTCCGGAATAATAAGAAGAAGTAAAGTAAAAACACAAAGATTTTTACGTGGAAAACACCTGGCTCAAAAGGTGAAAAAACCACGACCTACTCCTCAGTAGGATTTGCTCAAACTCTTCACTAAAACTCTGAGCCAAACGGACTTACAAAATAAACTCTTTTGTAATCCTAGGACTAACTCTAATCCCTTTGTAGTAACTAGCCCCTAGCTAATTTCTACACACCTCAAGTTAACTCTAACTTGAACAATACGTACCTATTACAATTGCTTCTATGAAAGCTGAAAGATACAATATTAAAAACTCCTACTACAATCAACTAGACTCAATAATCAATCAGATGGAACTGGTTCTTCTAGTTGAACTGTAGCCTTTGCATCGCACAATGATTCTGCTAGCAAAAATAACTCTGGGAATTTTGCTTTCAGATTTTGATTCACTTCAGCTTTGTGCGTCTTGAATTCCAGCAGAAATACATCAAGTATTTATAGAGTCAGTCGTTGAGCTTGTCTTCCAATTCCAGTTCAACTCTACCTGGGAGAACAAGTTCTTATCAAACTCAACTTCCTTCCTTCGTTTTTGTCCTTGCTGAATTCGACTTATATTCTTTCATCTATTTGCAACCTTTTCGCATTAGAAGATACTCTTCTTGTTCATTGATACTTCACAATCGCATTCATCTCCTATGCATATAAGGTTTGTGTGCCAACTCGTCAGGTCAAGTATGTGTGCTCTGATGGACCTGGTTCAACTGGTCAACCTTTTGTCAATCTTTAAAACTATGCAGTAACATGGGTCAACACGTACATGTTGCGGCCGAAAGGAATGCTTTGGCCAAGGCTGCTGCCCTCGAGATACAACTTTGTAATGCCCGAGAAGATAGCTCAATTCAGTTAAGTAGGATTGCCAAGCTCGAGACTGATCTTCTAAATATGAAGGCTGAGATCGTGGACGCTCGGACTGAAGCTGAAGCTGAAGAAGTTCGAGTGAAGGCCGATAAGAAGGTGGCAGTTTATTTGAAAGATGCTGTCGATGCTCGGGCTGAGTTTAGAGGAGCTTTCAACAGAGAGAGGAGGGGCAATGAGTATGCCCGATGAAAGTCTCGGAGGGAGACCCTTGAAGAGATACATGCTAGGGGTTTTTCCTCTCGGAAGAGATAAATCAGGTCGAGGCAGATGAGGTTGACGCCAAGTTTTTCCTTTATTCTCGAGCTGATGTTGATATTTGAAGGCCACCATGTGAGCTGGTCTGAGGGCCTTTGAGGGAGCTGGTCCCGAGAGTAGACTAGATTTTCTACTTTGTTGTTTGCATAAGACTCTTGTGGGAGTGTTGTAAATATGTATTTGTCATGCACATATATATGAAAGATTCTTTGGTTTGATTTGCTTGATGATAGTTAGCCCGATGAATTGGACTTTGATATGAAACCCATTGGGGTAATAAATTGGCCCTGAGACTTATAAGCTGGCGACTCGGGCTCTTACGCTTTTGGTTGGTACGACCTTCGATGTAGCTGGCGACTTGGACTCCTACGCATTTGGCCTTGAGGCACTTTTAGTTAACCGTATCGGGCTTAGTCTCCGACTCGGGTTTCGACTCGAGCTCAACGACCCTCAGGTTTTCAAATCTGCCCTGAGGCGCTTTGGGTGCGTATGACCTGTAGCTGGTGACTTGGGATCTTACGCGTAAGGTCGATACGACCTTTAATGTAGCGGGCGACTTGGGCTCTTACGCATTTTTGGCCCTGAGGCGCTTTAGTTAATCGTATCGGGCTTAGTCTCCGGGTCGGGTTTCGACTCGAGCTCGACGGCCCTCAGGTTTTCAAATCGGCCCTGAGGCGCTTTGGGTCCATATGACCTGTAGCTGGTGACTTGGGCTCTTACACGTAAGGTCAATACGACTAGCTGGCGACTTGGGCTCTTACTCTTTAGGTCGGTACGACCTTTGATGTAGCTGGCGACTTGGGCTCTTACTCTTTAGGTCGGTACGACCTTTGATATAGCTGGAGACTTGGGCTCTTATGCTTTAGGCCGGTACGACCTTTAACCGGTTCTTTTTGAAGTTTTTTGAAGTAATTGGGGGCCTTTGATTTTATGGCAACAGTCGGACACCTCCGAGTTGCGTTAGTTTGGCCGGAGCCTTATGCCGGTGGTCATTGTATTTGGCCGTAACCTTTTAGTACCCGAGTGAGATAGCCACGTCATCTATATCGAGGGTATGCCTTTTGGGTCTTACAAGTTCGATATATAGCCTTAACTTTGATATGGGGATTATGCCTTTTTTAAGGTCTTACAAATTTGTGCATGCCTTGCTTGAGGTCTTAATGTTTTGATGTTGTCTCATGGAGAACTTACGAGTTTGAAGTTGCCGACCCTGAGGTCTTACGGCTTCGAGTTAGATGACTTGATGAGCCGACTATCAAGGATAGTCCCCGAGTCGGAGTTGACATTGCCTCGAGGAGGACTTATGAGCTTGAAGTTGCCGGCCCTGAGGTCTTACGGCTTCGAGTTTGATGACTCGATGGAGTGACTGTCAAAGACAGTTCCTGAGTGCTTGATAAATGTTTTGGCCCTGGGGCTGTCTTTTCCGAAAATAGCAAACTTCTTTGATGTGCGAAATTGATAAAAGGTTATTCTATGATTACTTGGTACAAGCATACATGTTTTTACCATCGAGGGTTCGATTATTCTATACGGACACGGTTCATTCGACCGTTTGGTTCGATACATCATTCTCCTGTCGAGACCCTCTTTGGTACATTTCAGTGATTTCCTGGGGGGATGCCCCTCAGTATTCGAGGTTGATCGAAGAGAAGCCTTGAATAGTTGGTGAGTTCTCGTTAGGTAGCATATGAATGCTGCCTCGTTAAAAACCTCACCGGTAAAACCCTTTTGGGATAAAATCTGACGTGAGTGAAAAAGAGCGCAGCGCATGCTTTAAAACCTAAGGCCTTCGAGGTGGGAGGGGGGGGGGGGGGGGGGGGGGGGGGGGGGGGGGTTCTTTGACTCCTTTCAATTGAACACCTGCACGCAGGTTAGCGTAAAGTGTTAAAGAAAAAGGGAGAGGGTTGTACCTTAGCTGCGATGGCGCTCGATCCTTGATATGTTTTGATTATCTGTCCCGAGGACGCGGCACGGTCCTTTGTTTGTTCCTACAAGGAAGTAGTTTGTGATTTTTACTTGGATGTTTGCTTATTTTTTGGCTCCTTCGATGTAGAAGGTGTCGGTGCCACATCGTGCACTGCAAACATTTCTTTCGCTGCGTGCTGCTCTCCGTATACTGTTTTTACTCCATCTTTCATAGGAAACTTCATTATTTGATGAAGGGTTGACGACACCGCCCTCATATTGTGAATCCATGGCCTTCCAAGCAATTCATTGTACCTCATATCACCTTCGATGACATGAAACTTGGTATCCTGAATTGTGCCGGCCACGTTGACTAAGAGGATGATTTCCCCTTTTGTTATCTCGCTTGCCATGTTGAATTTGTTGAGAACTCGAGGGGTGGGTATGATCTGGTCGAGAAACCCGAATTGATCTACCACCCTCGACCGAATTATGTTGGCCGAGCTACCTGGATCCACGAGCACACATTTAATTTGAAATTTATTGAAAAGAAAAGAAATTACTAGTACGTCATTATGAGTTGAGACAAGGTCTCGATGTACTCTTCGCTGAATGAAAGGGCGTCTTCAGGTATGTAGCTCCAAGTTCGTTTTTCCCTGGTGATGGATACTTTAGTTTTCTTAAAAATGGGCCCTTGAGGGACGTCAACTCCAAAAATAATCATGTGGATGACGTGTCGTGGTTCTTCTGTTTCATTTTTCTTGTTTGCCTCTCTTTCCCGAAATTGGTTTTTAGCTCGGTCGCTGAGGAATTCTTGAAGGTGCCCTTTGCTGATTAGTCGGGCCACCTCTTCTCGAAGCTGTTTGCAATCTTCAGTCCTGTGACCGTGGATATCGATTCACATATCAAGTTGGGGCTCCTCTGCGAAGGATCTGATAGCACGGGTCTCGACCACCAGGTATCCCTGATCTTACTTATGGCCGATACGATATTTGAAACATCGATGTTGAAGTTGTACTCAGATAGACAGGGTGCCTCCACCGGCTTTGTGTGCCTGCCGAACCCTGATTTGTGCAAGATTCCCCGAGGATTCTGTCCTCGGTCCATCCTTTGGTCACTCCGGGGTACGTTACGTCTCGGAATATTCCTCCGATTTTCTACGTACGGTTGATACCTGTCTTTTCTTGGCATTGGCTCTCTCTTTGGAGGCCTTTATTACTTTGCTAAGACTCTGAAAGGATACACCGAGACCGAGGGGGCTTCCAATTGGTCATCCTCAACTCTGATCTTTGACTGGTAACTGTTGTGCACATCCGCCCAAACTATGGCGGGGTACTCGATTAAATTATGCTTTAGTTGTTTCGAAGCTATTGAGCTTCGCTCATTCAAGCCCTGAGTGAAGGCTTGTACCACCCAATCGTCGGAGACCGGTGGTAATTCCATTCATTCCAATTGAAAGCGGGACACAAACTCCCCTAACATCTCATTCTCCCTTTGCTTGATTTTGAAAACACCAGATTTCCTTGTAGCGACCTTGATGGCACCGACATGTGCTTTCACAAAGGAGTTCGCCATCATGGAAAATGAATTTATCGAATTCGGGCATTCTGAATTTCTTCGGGATAGGCATCGAAGCTGCATTTGATGGGAATGACTTTTGCACGAACTTTTTTGAATCGACACCTTTCAGAATCGGGGGTGCGCCTGGGATCTGATCGACCCTCGAGTTGTAGGTACCCATTTTTTTGTCGTTAGCTTCTATCTTCTTTTCGCCGATTCAATCCTTTTTGCGAGGTCTTCGAGCATCTTTATAATGATGGGGTCGGCTGCTGACCCATTATTGCTTGATATTTTCGGTGCCTGCTCGACTTGAGGAGCCGTTTCTGGCGGTGCTGTGCTTGGGGTTCTCTTATGGCTTTGTAGCTGAGCAATAGCCACCTGTTGTTCCTGCAACATTTCAAAAATGACATGAAGGCTAACTTCCCTTTCCCTTTGAGCAGGGGCTCCCTGTGCTTCACGCTGGTTTCCTTCATGAATGCTTCCGTCTGTATGAGAGCTCACATCGACATGTTGAGTGTTGCGTGAGCCTTCATCGACAGGAATTTGCACTGGTGCCCCCTCAGGGTTTTGCGGTGGCACACCAGCACTTGAAGCAGCTGCACCATTCTCTCTGTGGTCCTCAGGACCGTTGTTTTCATGTGCGTTTACTGAGTTAGACATTTTTTGACCTGAAATTGAAAATTCTTGGACAAGAAAAAGTGTGAAGAATAAGTTTGTGTTTTTAGCAAACCAGCACTAAAACAATCACTATTATTTTTAGCCCCACGGTGGGCGCCAAACTATTTACCTTGAAAATGGTAATTACAATTATATTTGATTATGTGGTTCTAAAAATACATGATCTATTTTAATACCAGTTGTTTAGGCAGTAGATGATGAGTATGAAGTGAGAAAAATGAAATAAGAGCAAAAAGAAACGAGATTATGTAAACCGGGTAACAGAGGGACCAGTCTCGAGGGTGGTCGAAATGGCCTCGACATCGAGCTCTAGGAGCCTGACTTGGGGTTGTCGATAACAATATAAAAGTATTGAATGCCTTAATAATGGCCTATTTATGATCAATTATAAGCAATAAATGAAGAATAATTCAAGAACACAATAAATGAGGAGCAATAAATCAATGAAGCAATTGTAGAGAATGTTTTAGCTAGGGAGCAGAGGATGTTCTTATTTTTGTATTGAATATCATCTGCGTTACGAAGTGACAAGGGTACCCTTTATATATGAAGGGGAATCCCAACATAGTACATGCGTAATTAATGCAAAGAGATATGGCTGGTACAACCATTTAATGCCACGGTACGGGCTTGTACTATTTTGTGTATTTCATCATCTTTAACCACGTGCTCCTTGGGAATTTTCCTCCTTTCCATGTTGACCTTTGATTTGTTGTGCCTCGAGGTTGAGGGCCTTCGATATGTACTGCCTCGAGGTCATGGGCCTTCGATAAGCCCCTTCGATGCCAAAACTTGAACCTTTGAGCCTTCTAAGCGTTGAAATAACCGTAAACTCGGGCACTCCGATCTTAGCCGTATGCACTAGTATTGCATTTTCATTTCGTATTTTTTAGATGGGCTTAGTATTATTATGGTGGTTTTGGTGAAAACTCATTTTCGGTTAGTTCATGAAGATTGTGGTTGATTTAGGTGAATATTTGTTGGTTGTATATTATTTATGAAATAGGAAAACTTTTGGATAGTCCTAAAATAGGGGGATTCGATTTTCTGTAAAATACCGATGAGTCTTACTTGGGACCACTTGTTTCTGAGATCCCCAGTCATGATCCTAAATTAGGACGTGACAGACGGTTGCGAGGCAAACCCACAAAGACTTCAACCTGCCCTGCCTTATCCCGCAAAAAATAATTTCATGATTTCAAACTGCTCTCCCTACCCGCATAAACCTGCCCTGCATAAATTATTTATTTTTTTTATTTTTTTCCTGTTCCGAAAGAACTTGATGGTAATTTTCTTATTTGTTTCCTACTAAGTAGTATTAATTTTATTTAAAATTTTTACACCATATTTTAAAATAAATATTGAAGATGTTCTAAATATTTTAATTCATTAGTACATGAAGATAGACAAAATAAATAAAATATATGAATAATTGCAGTGACCTCCTCTCTAGTTTATCCTATTTGCATCTTGTTTGGATGGTCGTTACCTATTTTATTGTATCGTATTGTTATTTTAAATATGATGTTTGTTTTGGTTGTTACTTAAATTTTATTGTATCGTATCATTAAATCCGTCGTTATGTAACGACTAAATGTGTCACTTTATGTAACGACCGATTTAGTGTGGTTGCATCGTTATCTTGTCTTTTTCTCTCATCTCACCCTTCATTATTATTAAATAATTATATTTTATCACTTACCTTACCTTTTTATATAATAAATTTATCTCGTACCATAATATTTCTTTATAATATAGCAAATTTATTCTTCATATTGCTAGCGCATGATATCATGAAACAACGACAAATGATACAATCTATCCAAACATTTTATTCATCAAATATTACAGTACACTGCAATACAATAAATTATAAAACAATGTGTAATAACCATCCAAACAAGCTGTTAAGTTCAAATAAACTATTCCCTGTGGATTTAGGTTACTTATCATTTAACTAAGGTAAATAAGACACTCAATAGAAGTAGAAAACACGCAGTATTCCACATCAACTCTATGTGTTTAATATTTATATTTACCGAAATTGAAGATAAGATGTTGGTGGTTCTTTAAAATTTAAAATCTGTTATAGAGGATGATAAAGCACAATAATCACTAGCAGCCCTCATTAGCAAGTGTTTTTATGATATGTCACGACCCAAACCGAAGGGTCACGACGGGCACCAGGTACCTTACTCAACCAAGTACCAATGTAACATATTTTTCTTATCGTACTATCATGGGTAAATTGGCCAAAAGGGCTGTCATGAGATAGCCGAAATAAAATATAAGTGCATACTAGACATAGGATGAGCCAACATTATATAGAAACTTATACATGCGACATACGGGCCTATAAGACCGACATGATCATTTGTACACTCAAAACATAGGCCGAAAATTCCATACAAGTATCCATATACATGACATCTATCTACAAGCCTCTAAGAGTACATAAATATCATATAGGTCAGGACATGGCCCCACCATACTAGTCAATACATGTCCCAATTATACTGACCAAATAGACAACTCCGGAGCAAGTGGAGTGCAGAAACACCTTCCACTGAGCTGATAGCCTACTAGGAGGACTCTCAACCTGTCTATCGGGACCTGCGGGCATGAAACGTAGCATCCCCAGGCAAAAGGGACGTCAGTACGAATAAAGTACTGAGTATGTAAGGCAGGAAAGCATAAATAAGAATAGTAATGTAAAGTGAGATAGAGGAGATACAACCTGTAGCATTTGAGCTCCTCTGAGGACTACTGGAATGAAATGCATGATACATATATATACATAAACGTTTAAAAACATACGCCTCTGTGGGCATCATCATCATCATATCGTACCCGGCCTCGAAGAGGACTCGATAAAAATGTACCCGTCAATCATAAGGCTCGGTAGAATCGTACCCGACCACGTGGAGCTCGATAAACCCAACTGATCAGTGGTTTCACAATAGGTGCCGTACCCGTCCGACTATATCGCGGCTCGGTAGAGTAAAATAGATACTATATATAATGCATGCTGGACTCATGGAATCACGCTCTAAACCTTTCAGAGTGACGTGAGGTAGTTGCACCTTCGATTAACATTATGGACACCCATACCATCAATATGAACCTCAGTAGAATTCAAGGATCATACGTACTTGCTTAGAATAACTTTATAAGGAAAGAACAACATGGACAACCTTTGTTTCTAGGAGTAGATCCGTTATGAATTAGCGTATCGTTTATGTTCATTTCACTTTAGATCATGCCAAAAGAGAGAAGTAAGTGCCTTAACATACTTTAGACAAGTTGAGTCCTTATTACCTTCCAAGCAACCCTTCAAACAAGTCAACTCAATCTATCATAGCATAAGGAGATTCAAAATCAGTGTTGAGCAAAGGCTAAGTCTGTAACTTAAGCTAGTAGCTCGTTTACGTAAATTCAGGCAGCATATCCCCTGTAACAAGGGCCTACTCCAATACCATATACCAACAACAACAACCAGTGAAATCCAACAACATATAATATCAATAACAAGACACCATATAACAACAACAAGTCACAACTACTTCACGATGAGGGGCAAGCTCCGATTGGAATCCGTATAAACCATATCACCCCTTACAGACTTCGCACATTAACTTAACAGAATCATTACCATGATAATAAAGTATTTCATCAATGATTCCATCCTTATACCATATATTTATAACAAAGGAAACCATCCACAACTCCAACAATCTTCAATTAGCAACTTTATTCACTAGTTCATGTCTAGTCCATCCATTTAGCTTAATCAATATCAAGATAACCTTAAGAACATGAAAGAACACAATACAAATACCTCCTACAGTAACTTCAAGTCAAAATTAAAGTTATATTTAGCTTACAACAACCCTCAATGGCAATACAACACTATTTCAGCTAATCCAAGTAGTATCTTGTAGTTTATCATCCAAACAACTTAACCAACATATAAGAAAGCTTAAGAGATATTAGTAGGCTGTTATACTCACCTTATCCAGTAGAAAAAACTTCGAATTTCAGCCAAACACATCCCTTAACTATCCTCAATGACAACACAACCTTAAAGAGGTGTTGTTCTTCACTAGAACTAACTTTTGATGTTGAAATATGGTGTGATCCATTTGCAAGACTTGAAATAACCTAGGGTTGATATGAAAACCATGAGAGAGTATTTTACAGAACATAAACCACTTAAAACAACCTCCCACACGAGCTGGAACCACCCAAAAATTAGCAACAACAAGAAGAACAAGAAACTTACTAGCGCGATGGGATTCCCGACACCTGATTTGTGTTGTTTTGACTTTGTTTGGATCTTGGATCATGAGAGAACCTTGAGAGAGTATTTTTAGGTGTCTAGGGTCTGAAGATACTGAAAATGAACGAGTTAAAACTGGGTTGTGGCGTCTTATACATATCAATATATCTAAACTGCCTATGTGGGTCCCATAGAGAGCTGCTTGGTGCAGTCTTGCTAAAACACGAATATCTCTCTACTCCGGCGTCGTATATACGAACGGTTTAATGATTTGGAAACTAGACTCATAGATATTAAATTCGATAGGTATATCATTCAATAATTCCGAGTTTACTGGGATAAAAACTCAATTATATTTGACCTAATTTTCAGCACATTATGAATGTAACTTGTGATGACCTTTGCCAACTTTTGTTCCACTACTTGCTTGACTTCAAAACGTAACACGCGACTATAATAAGACTTAAATAAGTCATGACATAACCTATTTATTATGTTAAGCACCCTAGTCTCACCCCAAAATTTCATGTTATAACATTCCATACGTGTTGACTTTCGACGAAACCCTATTTTCTTCAATTCGTTTAGCATCTAAGCTTTCCAACTCTCCTGGTAATTGTTATTCACGATATTAAATATTTGTAACCTCCAAGGTAACATTATTAACTTACTTTATATACTTTCAAAGATGATTTCATTTCTGAGCTTAAATCAATTGACTTACGAAGTACTCTCACGTAGGAAAATATGGGGTGTAATATGATATTCAGGTTCAACACGAATGCAATCCAACGATCATGATT
>ML378940.1:405-25786 GCA_005239525.1 Nicotiana knightiana | reverse complement strand
AAAAAAAAAATGTACATAGCTGTTCCAGCTGAAATACTTGGAATAATTCTACCACTTCTACTAGGAGTAGCCTTTTTAGTGCTAGCTGAACGTAAAGTAATGGCTTTTGTGCAACGTCGAAAGGGTCCTGATGTAGTGGGATCGTTTGGATTGTTACAACCTCTAGCAGATGGTTTGAAATTGATTCTAAAAGAACCTATTTCACCAAGTAGTGCTAATTTCTCCCTTTTTAGAATGGCTCCAGTGGCTACATTTATGTTAAGTCTGGTCGCTCAGGCCGTTGTACCTTTTGATTATGGTATGGTATTGTCAGATCCGAATATAAGGCTACTTTATTTGTTTGCCATATCTTCGCTAGGTGTTTATGGAATTATTATAGCAGGTTGGTCTAGTAATTAGGGGGCGACTGTTAGGTCGCCTATGATACTAGGACCAATAGGTTCAAAATGGGTTTGTGCCGAGGTGTTGAACGATCTACTCTACACAGGTGTGGGCTTACTTACTCCACTCTTTTCTCCTTTTAGGGAAAGAAAGAGCTTTGTAAAGCGATTCATATCGATTACTTAACGCCCTCTTCCCTGCTAGTATCCCTGTCCCATTAAGGTTAAGTGGGGGAATGGAACTGAAAGAAAGACCGCAGGAGAATATAGGTCTACTTTTTCTGCTGGCTTGGTTGAACTGGCTAACCCTGCATTGCTTTCAAAGGACTTGGTTCAGTTCTCCACCTNGTAATTATAGTATGGAATCAATTCAGGTCAGGCTTTTTAACTGAATAATTACCAAGGAGTTGATTGATCACCAATTTTAAATCTCCATAAGAGTTGCAACTCTTTCAAATCCACAGCCATCTCAAGTCACGTATGAGGGCTTGGTACTCTGCGAGATTATTGGAACGAGGTCTCGACAAGGTCTTTGGATCGAGATCCACAACTATGGATTCCAATTATTCTTTTTTTATTTTTGCTTTCATCGAATATGATCTACTACTCTTATTTGTTACTTGACTATTAACTTCTTCTTTTAAAAAAAAGGACTCCAACAACCGCCTATAGGTGGTAGGGTTGGGTGGGTGGTACCGCTCAGATTGGGGCCAATCTTCCTAACCGCGCGCGGGCCGGGCTTAGAGCGCGTGAAACTCATCACTACCTCGTAAGGGCGTCCAAAAGAAAAGCCGCCTGGAAGTCCGAGGACCTTTAGTACTGTACTCTACCCCGAACCAGTTCCTTATTCCGGGGATAACGTCCTTCAAAATAGTACTAGAGTAGATATATATATCTTCTCTGTAGCTTTACCATGCCAATATTTCTTAATGCAAAGGCTGCACTTATTCACTTTGACGCAGCTGGTTCATATTGCGTATGAAAAATTCTTGATTATTTGCACTTTGGGGAGTACACAAAAGTTCCCTTGGAAAGATAGGATAGGAATTAGGATACCTTCTAAGTGTAGCTGTCGCATGCCTACAAACTACTGGCTGGAGTATAGAAGGTTTGGTGAAAAAAATCTGAAATCCATCATTTTTGGAGTACTAAAAAGTTTGAAAATTCAATTGGGTCTCGTTGATTATTAGGTTGTTTAACTCAATTTGTTGCTCGATTTTTTTTGGCTAGTTATTTAGATAGTGTGGTTGAATTTTGGTGTTGCTGAAAACTTTCTCACAAACAATCATGGTGGCGGCAATAATAATGCTTAAAATAGAAAATGGGAAGATGAAGAAGATGGGTTTAATTGTGCTTTCTAATATTTTTTCCCTTTTTAAAGTCAATGACACGTATCACGATTCTATTTGAGCGTGACTTTCACGTTATCTGAAAAATTGGTCAAGTTCAAAAGCGGTGTGTCATAGAAACACTTCTAAAAGGTTGAATATATAAAAGATTTTTCGTGAATAAGAAATGTGTAATAGGGGTTGCAGTCGTTACGAGATCGATGGGTAAACTATGCAGTCCTAACACATCTCACATCTCGTTTTCCAATTATCATGCTAGCTATCAAGTCAACAATATTAAACAAAATAATCAATAAAAAAGTTAGCATCTTCCAAGTAATGTTTAAACCCAGCAAACAGTGGACATTAAGAACTAAGAAAGTCACTCTTCATGGCATAATAAAATACTACTCCAATAGAGTAAAAGATCGACCTTATAGCAGTTGTAAAAGAACTAAATGAGTCCCAACACAAACATAATCAGTTTCAAATACCCAACTTTTAACATATATTGGAACTTAAACAAATATCACACTTACTTGAACATTAACACCAGTAAATAAACATTTATGCAGCTTTAGTAGAAGACAACACATTGAACTTCAAAGTAACTCAGTCAAGTGAAGCCCAAAACAAGGGATAATACATAATTACCTCATTGAAATTTTAGATATTTTGCGAGTTGCACCCTTGTAATTTGTGGGGTTCCTATGACCCCCCTATTCTTATTTCGGATGAATCATTTAACTCCTTTCAAGATGAAGACCACTACAATGGCAGTAGGTGATAGACACGCGCTGCCACGTGAACATCTTACGTAAAAAAAAAAAAAAAAAAATTTCATCTCAACGCCATCAGAGTGGAACAAAGGCGTTTTATCTTGATTGATCGATTATGGCGCTGCTGGAAAAAAAAGAAGAAGAAGAAAAACTAAACCTTATGGAAGCTTTATGTATCTTAAGGAAGAGTATAAACTCTAAAAAATCTGGTCACATTTAAGGAGGATGACAGAGAATGGGGTTATTGTTTACTCTTAAAATCGGATAAAATCTAAACTTATAATATAGTTTTAAGGACACATTATTTCACCTAATATCAATTGATAAATGCGATTATTAATAATAGAAATTGACAATAAAGTAAAGCAAACCATTTTTGAAATGCACTTCAACTTTCGAGCTACGTGCCCTCGAACTGACTGATACTATAGTAATGAAGTATAAAGTGAACTGATGAACAAGAGAGTATAAGAAAAGGAGAGTGTTATATTGCTTTGATATGCGAGAATAATGTGTCTTACAAATGATTAGAACCCCCTTTATATAGTAGAGAAATTCTACTTATGGTACAATTCTAATTACAGAGAGAAATTCCATGATTAGCTAAATAAACGTTTTTGATTTGATCCGTTCCGAGATTTTCGCCATGATCTTCGACCACTCACGGATATCTCGTCTTTCTGTTATTATGCTATCTTCGGTCTTGCTCGATGTCTACCCTGTTTGGTATGGATCCTTGCTGGTGTTGATCTCGACATGTACCTCGAATTCCGAAATCGGTACCTTATCCTCATGCCTCGATCCGATCTACAATGGAGCCGATCTTCGATCCATCTCCCTAGTCCTGATTAATCAATAAAATTAGATGAACCCGATTTTAATCATATACAGTTATATATTTCAATCGCCAAACATCTCTTTCGATTGCTGAATATTTTTCTGGCCAGATTCCTTTCTCTCCCCACTTCAGTGTATTGTTTGGGCTCTATATTGGGAAACTTCCTTTTGTTTAAAACCTGATGGAATTTCTTCTTGTTGTTGTACAAAATCAAAGGATAATTCAGTCTGTTCCATGAAACTTCATGTTATCATTTCTCTTAATCCTTGTTGAATATTTTGATTGGTTATTTGTTGATTAGATCTGCTAGCAAATCCAATATGAGGCATCTTTGAATCAATAAATTTTCGGTGGATCATTATTAAGCATTTTTGGATCTGATATCTGTTAGTAATATGTATTTGTAAAACAATTTTAGAGAAAATAAAATAACATAAATAGAAATGTAAATGAAATAATAAAACCAATTCGAGCCCACTAAATTCACAGTGTTTTCTTAAGGAATTTAATCCCCTCCTAGTACCCAAGGTTATAGATTGTTTCCTCGCAGGATAGAACGAATTACACACTGGTGTAGTGGTACTTCAAACCCCAGTATTTCAGCGAACACAAAGTTCGGTAGCAAATCACACTTACTTTTGCTTTCTTTGAAGTTAAGAATATGCAGAAGAAAGGAGAACTCATAAATTAGTATGTAAAATCTGAGAGAATGGACTTGTATTTATAACCAAAGTTTGGCTAAAATCTGAAGAGGTGCAACTCTTCAGAATGGTTGTTTTTTCAAAACGGCCATAGAATAAATGCCATGACATAATTGGCTATTTACTCAACAATAAAGAGGGAAAATTGAAGGGTAGTTAATTTTCTGTTACAAAAACAGAAAACTGAATATTGGATAACTGAAATGGATTTACTATTAATATTTATTTTAATATTAATATTTTATTATTAAAATAAATATTTAATAACATTTCTGTTAATATTTACTATTAACAAATAAATTTGGTCCAAAAATTAATCAATCGATCATTTGACCAAATCCGAAGCCGAAGCCGAAGCCGAGGCCGAGCCGAGCCGAGCGGCGACGACGACGACGACGGCGCGAGGCTTGCCTTCTTCTCAACTCTTTATGAGCTAGAAGAAGAGCAATTTCTTATATACCCATCAAAAAAAATTTCCTCTTCCCATGTGGGACAATCAAGAAGGAACCTCAAATATTTTATTTTTCCCTCCATTTTCCATTCACCCTATTTTAAGCTATCAATGCTTAAAAACCCCAACAATCTCCCACATGAATAGGGAATGGCTATATCGCGGAAGTATACATGCAAAGACCCTATATCTAAAATAAAATTAACTAGGGAGTGGAGAACCTATGTTGAAAAAGAAGACTAAGGAGCGGAGACCATATGTCTAAAATAAAATCAACACAAGCGAGAAAGTCAAGAATCAAGATTTGACTCTAGAAGACATATAGATTGGATCTTGATGCTCTTTGAAGAGAATATTATGGCGCATTTTTGATTGATTGATTTCCTGATACGAAATTGAGAAAATGAATCTTGAGAAGCCGAGTTGCTGACATATTATCAAAGTTGACTCCAACTATCTTGTGATCGAAAGACTTCTTTCTCATGATGGGAATTGGAACTGCAAGCTTTAATCATCACTTGTGCTCTACGGTGGGTCCTGCAAAGCCATCAAAGACGAACAAAACGAACAAAATATTTCTGCCCCAGTTTGGCACTAGGAAAATTTTATGAGTTATTAGAGGAAGCTATAAACTATCTACTCTGTTGAAAGGAAGACAAAGACAGTATTATACACTAGCTATGTGAGGATATGCAACCAGGGAGGTAGTACCGTGTGTTAGGGAGAGAGAACAAAAAGTGGGGATAGATCCCGTTATCATAGAAAAGGAAGTGGATTCGACACATTATCACTTGACTTTACATAGTCAATCGTGATAATTCCTCCAGAGAGTAACTTCCTAACGGTTTTATGTCTTCGTCGTATATGACGAGATTTACCGTTATACATAACGCTCACGTTTGGGACAAAATATAATATCTTCCAAGAAATTTCGGAGTCATTCAACTTCTTCACCGGTTTTATCCAAGGCTATGAACTCAGCCTCCATTGTAGAGCGGGCAATACATGTTTGTTTGGACGAATTCCAAGATACCGCTCCTCCACCAATAGTGAATACATATCCACTTGTGGACTTGGAATCAGTTGATCTGGTGATCCAATTTGCATCACAGTATCCCTCAATGACCGCATGATATTTACTGTAGTGCAAAGCAAAGTCCTGGGTATGTTCTAAATATCCCAAAACTCGCTTCATGGCCATCCAATGAGATTGACCTGGATTGCTCGTACATCGACTCAATTTACTTATAGCGCAAGCTATATCTGGTCGTGTACAATTCATGATGTACATTAAGCAACCCAACACACGAGCATAATCCAATTGTGATATGCTTTGGCCTTTTTTCTTTGCTAATGCATGATTCACGTCAATCGGAGTCTTTGCAACTTTAAAGCCCAATTGCTTGAATTTTTTAAGTACTGTCTTAATATAATGAAATTGTGACAATGCCAGACCTTGAGAAGTCTTATGGATCTTAATTCCCAGAATTAAATCAGCAACTCCCAAGTCTTTCATATCAAACTTGCCAGTTAGCATGCACTTAGTCGCATTTATGTTGGCAATGTCATTACTCATTATCAGCATATCATCCACATATAAGAAAATAATGACTATGTGATTTGGAACATTTTTAATGTACAAATATTTATCACATTCATTTATTTTAAAACCATTTGACAATATTGTTTAGTCAAATTTCGCATGCCATTGTTTGGGTGCTTGTTTTAGTCCGCAAAGGGACTTAACAAGTCTACACACCTTCTTTTCTTTACCTGGAACCACAAACCCTTCAGGTTGTTCCATGTAGATTTCTTCCTCCAACTCTCCGTTTAAGAAGAGCCGTCTTAACATTCATTTGATGAATTTCAAGACCATAAACTGCAGCTAACGCTACCAACGTTCTTATGAACGTAATTCTTGTAACTTGAGAGTATGTATCAAAATAATCAAGACCTTCTCATTTTCTATACCCGTTGACCACAAGTCTTTCCTTAAATTTGTCAATAGTGCCATCATCTTTCATTTTCCTATTAAAGATCCATTTAGAACCCAACGGTTTATTTCCAGGAGGAAGATCAACCAATTCCCATATATTGTTGTTCAATATGGATTCTATTTCATTATTGACTGCCTCTTTCAAAAATAATGATTCCGAAGAAGATATAGCCTCTTTAAATGTTTGAGGCTCATTTCCCAATAAGAAAGTCACAAAATCTGGTCCAAATGAAGTAGACGTTCTTTGACGTTTACTACGTCTTGGATCCTCCTGATTAAATGTACTTTCTTTTGTTTCTTCTCGAGGTCGTTTAGATCCTTCACCAATCAACTCACATTCCTTTTTATACGGATATATATTTTCAAAGAACTCAACATTATCTGATTCTATAACCGTATTATTATGAATGTCGGGATTTTTTGATTTATGAACCATACATCGATATGCTTTACTATTAGTCGCATATCCTATGAAAACACAATCAATGATTTTTGGTCCTATTTTTACCCTTTTGGGCTTAGGAACTTGCACTTTTGCCAAACACCCCCACACTTTAAAATAATTCAAGTTGGGCTTCCTTCCTTTCCATTTTGCATATGGAATGGATTGTGTTTTACTATGGGGCCTAGATTTAATATTCAATTAGCCATAATAATGGCTTCCTCCCACAAGTTCTATGGCAAACCGGAACTTATCAACAATGCATTCATCATCTCTTTTAATGTACGATTTTTTCTTTCCGCAATCCCATTGGTTTGGGGCGTGTAAGGGGCTGTTGTTTGATGAATAATTCCATATCCTAAACATGTTTCTTCAAAAGGAGATTCATATTCACCACCCCTATCACTTCTTATCATTTTGATTTTCTTGTTAAATGGCGTTTCAACTTCACTTTTGTATTGCTTGAATGCGTCTATTGCTTCATCTTTACTATTAAGTAAGTAACATAGCAATATCGAGTACTATCGTCAATAAAACTTATGAAATACTTCTTTCTACCGCGAGATTGTATTGACTTCATGTCATAAATATATGTGTGAATTAAGTCTAAAGGATTTGAATTCCTTTCAACTGACTCATAAGGATGTTTAACATACTTAGATTCCACACATACTTGAAATTTTGATTTGTCGCATTCAAACTTAGGCAATACTTCCAAATTAATCATTTTCCGTAAGGTTTTATAATTGACATGACCCAAACGTACATTCCATAATTCATTTGATTCAAGTAAGTAAGACGAAGCTGAAATTTTATTATTACTTTCAGCAACCATTATATTTAGCTTGAAAAGGCCCTCGGTGAGGTAACCTTTTCCTACAAACATCTCGTTCTTACTTATTACAACCTTACCGGATACAAATACACATTTAAAGTCATTCTTAACAAGAAGTCCAGCAGAGACTAAATTCTTCCTAATCTCGGGAACATGAAGGACGTTGTTCAAAGTCACCACTTTGCCGGAAGTCATTTTGAGAAATATCATCCCATATCCTTCAATCTTGGCCTTTGAAGAATTTCCCATAGAAATCGTCTCATCGGGTCCAACAGGAGCATAAGTAGCAAAAGCTTCTCTAACAGCACAAACATGGCGAGTGGCTCCAGAATCAATCCACCACTCTTTAGGATTGCCCACCAAGTTGCATTCGAAAAGCATGGCACACAAGTCATCAACATCATCATGCTTTTCAACCATGTTTGATTGACCCTTCTTCTTGTCTTTCTTCGAAGCACGACACTCCGTAGATTTGTGTCCGGCTTTCCCACAGTTTTAGCATTTTCCATTGAACCGCTTCTTGCTTGGGTTGTATTTTGGACTAGAAGCCTTCTTCCTCTTTTTGTTATCTTCAACAATATTTGCTCCCATTATTGTTGAATTTCCACGGCCTCTCTTGTCAGCAGCTTTATTGTCCTCTTCGATTCTCAACCGAACAATGAGATCTTCAAGGGACATCTCCTTGCGTTTGTGTTTCAAATAATTTTTGAAGTCCTTCAACAACGGAGGCAACTTCTCAATCATTGCTGCTACTTGGAATGCTTCATTGATGACAAGACCTTCAATGAAAATTCTATTAGTAAACATAATAAAATTAATACTACCAATATTAGTATTAATTCTACTTATACCTTCAGCAAGGAGATCGTGAATAATCACTTGCAATTCCTGGACTTAGGTAAGAACAGACTTGCTATCTACCATTTTGTAGTCCAAAAACTTTACAGCAACGAACTTCTTCAACCCGGCATCTTCAGTTTTGTATTTCTTTTCAAGCGATATCCACAGTTCTTTTGACGTTTCCACGCCACTGTAGACATTATACAAAGCATCCTCCAGCCTGCTTAGAATATAATTCTTGCACAAATAATCTGAATGCTTCCACGCCTCAATCACGAGAAAACGTTCAGTCTCTAGAGTTTCATCTGACAGCACAGGAACATCTTCCTTGATGAACTTCTAGAGACTTAGAGTAGTCGAGTAGAAGAACATCTTTTGCTGCCAGGGCTTGAAATCAATCCCGAAAATTTTTTCGGGTTTCTCAGCCGGTGCCAATGTTACCGGTGTTGTTCGGCTCGTTGAGGCATTGGCAGTTACCATCGGAACAGATTGGTTTCCGTTGTCATTCGTCATTTTCTGTAAAACAATGACACAAACGTTAACATTACGTAGATTTTAATCTCCAATAGAGTACAAAACCAGAAAGGTTTTACTCTCCAGAAAGAGTGAATATAACACAAATACAGAAAAAATATTAAATTCTTTAAGCTTGTTAGTAATCTATATTTGTAAAATAATTCTGGAGAAAATAATAACATAAACAGAAATGTATATGAAATAACAAAACCAATTCGAGCCCACTGAATTTACAATGTTTCCTTAAGGAATTTAATCCCCTCCTAGTACCCAAGGTTATGGATTATTTCCTCCCAAGATAGAACGAATTACACACTGGTGTAGTGGTACTTCAAACCCCATTGTTTCAGCGAACACAAAGTTCGGTAGAAAATCACACTTACTTTTTCTTTCTTTGAAGTTAAGAATATGCAGAAGAAAGGAGGATAACTCATAAATTAGTATGTAAAATCTGAGAGAATGAAATTTTATTTATAGCCAAAGTTGGGCCGAAATCTGAAGAGGTGCAACTCTTCAGAATAACTGTTTTTTCAAAACGGCCATAGAATAAATGTCATGACATAATTGGATATTTACTCAACAATAAAGAGGGAAAATTGAAGGGTAGTTAATTTTATGTTACAAAAATAGAAAACTCAATATTGGATAACTGAAATGGATTTAATATTAATATTTATTTTAATATTAATATTTTGTTGTTAAAACAAATATTTAATAATATTTCTGTTAATATTTACTATTAACAAATAAATTTGGTCCAAAAATTTATCAATCGATCATTTGACCAAATCCGAATCCGAATCTGAGGCCGAGGCCGAAGCCGAGCTGAGCCGAGCGAGCGACGACGACGGCGCGAGGCTTGCCTTCTTCTCAACTCTTTATGAGCTAGAAGAAGAACAATTGCTTATATACCCATCAAAAATCTTTTCCTCTTCCCATGTGGGACAATCAAGGAGGGAACTTTAAATATTACTTAAATATTTTATTTTTCCTTCCATTTCCCATTCACCCTAATTTAAGCTATTAATACTTAAAAACCCTAACAATATCTCGTGTCTTTTGAATTTTTATGAATATGTGTTCCGTGTCCATTGTTTCAGGCGAGGAGAAAGTGAAGAAGAAGAGAGAAGAAGTAAAAGGAAAAGGAGAAGAAAAATAAAAAGAAAAAGAAAAAGAAAAAGAAAAAGAAACAATATAATAAAAAAGTAGGAAAATACATTTTAGGAAAATGTGGCGGAACTAAATTTTAACCTGTGTTTTTTGTCTCATTGTATACCACTCTCTATGCCATATCAGCTTAAAGGATGGAACTTTTTATACTTAGAGTACATATAAGGGGGTCATAGGACCCTCGTAAAACACAAGGTTATAACTGGCAATTAGCTACAACTTCAACGGGATAATTATATATTATCCCCCAAAATAAAATTATGCTATCATTCATGTTGATTTTAAAGCTACAAGAATGGTCTCAGAGTCACCTCAAATGCAGAATTTCTTATTGCTACAATAAGTGTAATAAGTGAACCACAATGAACTATCAAACAAAGCAAGAATCGTACACCAACAACAACAAAACAACCTAGAAAATCCCAGCAAAAAGAATTGAAAGACCAAAAAACACATCAGAATAGCAACCTTTGAAGGACAAAAGAACCCAGATATGACTTACTAGCTTTTATGTTTCTGAAAGGTTTTAATTTTTTGGGATTTTCATCCTACTACAATGTATTCAGCTGATCATTTTCAATAATGAGAGAACCCTCTCTTTATAGTAGTAGAAGGTCTTTGAGGTTATGTTTTGTCTTAACCAAAAATCTGTCCAAAAGGAGAAAATGACTGTTCTTTTTCACCAAGTAGTCGTACTCTATGCATCCTTCAAATAGTAAAAGCAACCAACTATGTACTCTACTCAATCATTCCTTTATTACTCTTCACAAACTAATCAAACTGATTTAAACTAGTGTAAAACCAGAAAATTCAGCATATAATTATCTAGAAAGTAACCAATAACGTTGCAAAAAATCAGAGATGACAATCGATGATTAATGCTAGTATTAGCAGTAAAGTAATTAATCACAACAAAACTAACTAAACGGCAATGCATCAGAATTAAACAAAATAAAAAAATGAGACAAAACTTAACCATAAACTAAAACCTAAAATCAATTATGAAGGAAAAAATAGAAAATCAGTGAAGGTATTGGGGATTACGATTTTAATCTACGCTTGGATCCAAGCTTCGTTACATGATCGCGGACGTGCAATTGAGATGACGAACTATGGCCACCAAGCTCGAAGCTTGGCAAAAGCGTCGCTCGGTCACTGCCGAGATGAGACCTCTGCCAAGACTCAAATTGGTGGCTTGGGTGTCATTCAGTAGTGGTCAGAGAGCGTGGGGAAGGAGTGGTGGGGATTGGAAAGTGGTGAACGGCTGGATGGTGACTGACCAGAATCTTCGCTGGAGTTTTGGCTTCAAACCAATGGGAAAAGATAGTTGTTTACCTTGAAAATGGTAATTACAATTATATTTGATTTTGTGGTTCTAAAAATATGTGATCTATTTTAATACTAGTTGTTTAGGCATATATTCTACGTGAGGGGTAAGAAAAATGAGACAAGAGTGAAGGATAACAAAGTTACGCAAACCGAGCAGTTATGAGATGGGGTCTCGAGCTTGGTCGAAATGGGACCTCGAGGTCGAGCTCGAGGGCTTGAAAAAGAGCGGTCGATGAGGATGCAACAGTATTGAAGGACTCGAAGATGGCCTCTTTATGATCAATAATGAGCAATAAATGAAGAACAAGTAATGAATACAATAAATAAAAGGCAATAAATCAATGGAACAATTGTAGAGAATGTTTGAGTTAGAAAGCAGGGAATGTTCTTGTTCTTGTATTGAATATCATATATGTTACTAAATGACAAGGGCCCCCTTTATATAGGAGGGGTAATCCCAACATAGTACATGTATAATTATTACAAAGATAAACAGTTGGTACAGCTATTCAATGTCACGGTACGGACTTGTACTATTCTTGCAGACTTGGTGAGCCTTAACCACGTGCCTTTTAGGAATTTCCCGCTTTTCCATGATGGTCTTAGATTTATACCGCTCCGAGGTCGAGCTCGGGGGATCCTCGATATGCTTCCTCAGTGTTGAACCTCGAACTGTGCCTCGAGCCCTCTGAAGACGGGCTACGAAATGCTATAGTGATCATAAAATCAGACTCTCCGATTTTAGCCGTATACAGATAGTCCCCATGTTTCTTAGAATGAAGTGATAAGAAACGGTCTTGAATTCTTGCTTCTTCGATATCCCTATTATGACGTCAGCCTCATCAGAACATTAAATGACGCGACAGAAAGGCTGCGCAGAGGTCGCTGTCAGCACGATTCTCGATAAGCCCATGAACCGCTATTGGTTCGACCTTTCCGCTTCAAACATGCCCAAATGGATTCTATAAATACTTCAATCATTTGCCTTTTCACAATTTTACAACATCTTCAAGTCTTCAGAATTTTACTAACTGTTTTCTACTTTCACTCTCTTTCTGCGCTTGCTTCTTCATCTTCTTTCTTTAAAACTCAGCTGCAATTATGGAAAAAACCTCCAAAACGGTTCCTCAAAAAGAGGGAGCCACTTCTTCCTCACGCTCGTCTAAGGGCAAATCAAGAACTCCTCCTAGCATCGAACAGTGCATCCCTGGTCCCTCGACACCATCTCCGATTTTACCATTGAAAACCCCCCTTCTACACCGGGCCAATGCGAGCCCATGTCTCGGTATATAAGTGTAGTAACTGATATAGAGAGGGTAAAACTAGATTGTCGTTGGGGGGGAGGCGGTGCAAGTAGAAATCCCTACAGCTGAAGAAAGCATAGTCATACATAAAGCTGGCTTTCTCAGCGTATATACGTACCCCTTCACTCTAGGCCCCGTAGATTCTTCTTATCCACCAATAGACCTAGTGATTCTTGAATTCTGTCGCCAATACCGAGTGACGCTCGGTCAGATTTATCCTTCTTTCTGGAGGACTGTATATATGCTTCGATACATTTCCAACATGGTCGAGGGAATGACTTTCACCCTCGATCACTTGATCAGATTGTATAGCCCTCGTCTCTTCCGAGGGGGTTTAATTAAACTGCACCGTTGATCTGCCAAGGCGTTCTTTGCCTGGATCGACGAGGATAAAGACTGGGGATGGATGAGCCGGTTTGTTGGAGTAAGAACCTCGAACATCATCCTTGCTGATAGAATGCAATTCCCGGAGGAATGAAACATGAAACGTAAGTATCTCCATATTGAGTATGTTTTATCACCTCCTTTACTTCTTCCGATCTAACCTCCTTCTCTTTTGATTGATTTTCTACTGATTGTGTAGCCACCGTTTGGTTCCCTGGCGCGGTCCAGGACCTTCTGAGATGGATCAAACTTTTGGATTCCTCTCCCCCATACAACAAGCGCGTTTGGCGCGATTTGGCCAAAATGCAGTGGCAGGCCAAGAACTACGGTATGCTTTTATTGTTGCCATTTCTTCACTCTTTGTAAGTACTCTCTATGGTGGTGAGTTTGATACATAATACCTGTGCTGGCCTTGGGGAAGGCGTGTCGATGAGACCGCCTCCTCCTGGTGAGGAAGAGGCTTTGAAGGCCGTCATGGATAAGAAAAGGAAGAGGGAGACATCGGCGGCGTCTCCGAAATCCAAGAAAGTAAAGGCTCGGAAGCCCAAGACCGACGCTACGGTCCTTACCTCGATGGCCGCTAAGAGCCTTAGGGACGAGGAAGAAGATGATGAGACCTGCCCTTTGGTACAAAGGGAAAAACAAAGCGTTGATGCTTCGAGAATTGCTAGGCAGACGATTGCTAATTTGGAGGCGGCCGATGCGAACCTGCCTCGAGTTGAGGAGAACCTCGATGAGGGTTTGAGCGCAGTCCCCGAGCCGCTCGTTGGATGCGGCATAGTCCGTGTTGGTGAGCTCGGAGGGCTCGCTTCCGAAGTTTTTCGGGGGCGAGAGGAAGCCTCGATGGAGGTTGATGTTGTAGGCGAGTTTCAGTCGGGCCCGTCATTCTCTCCAGGGGAGATACGAGATGCCCAGGATAGGAATTCCCTCGGTTTGGGGACCTCTCGGGGAGAGGATGATGCATTCAGAGATTACTTTCAAGTTGTTGAGGAGGAGACCGATATCGACACCCCCGGTTCTCTCTAGGAGGCCGAGAGGCTTCAAAAGTAGGTGACCTTCTTGATATAATATTCTATGCTTCGAATTTTTACTCTTGCTTTTCTAACTTTATTCATTTGTGTTTTAGGTCAAAAAGCTGTATGACCAAGCCTTCTCCAAGCTGCAAGATGATTTGACTCATCGTGGAGAGGAGCTTGAGATGCCTTCTCCAAGCTGCAAGATGATTTGACTCATCGTTGGAGGCTTTATGCGCCCGAAAAGAGGAGGAGTTGATCAACCTCCAGGCAGGCTCGGAAAGAGCGCTCCAAGAGGGCTGAATTTATTGAGCAGGTATCCAGGTACTCACAATCTTATCTTCTATTTCCATATTTGGTTCTAATTAGCTTGTCTTATGTATCTTTCAGATTAGGCGAAAGGATGCCCTAGTGGGGCAGCTCCGAGAGGATGTCGTGGCCAATGACGTGGGAATCCTTGAGCTGGCGCGACTCAATGATGTCATGGCTTCGGAGAGGGACATACTTCAGGAGAAGCTACCCTCGATTCAAGACCTTCTTCGAAGTGCTCAGAAGGAGGCTGCTGCATTATCTGCGGCCAAGTCTGAGGCCGATGAATTTGTCTCTTCGTACAAAAGGGATGCTGCCACCGTAAATGATCGGCCGGGGAGATATCCGAGAAGGCCGAGCTGAAACTGGCTCGCAGTTGCTCATGCTCGCTTGCAGGCCAGGAGGCAAGCCTTCGAGGAAGATAGCGCTAAAGGTGTCGATCTCTCTGCCGAGATTGAAGAAGCCAGGGCCTTGGAGGAAGAATCGACAATTTCAACTACTTCGGATGAGGGCTCTGGAAGCGGCTCGGGCAGTAGTGAAGGCGAAGAGTAGATTTACTTACCATTTTGCTTTTTCCCCTTTTTTGTACATGGGATCCTCAAAGTAGCTTTGTAAAATACCCTTGTAAATACATTTTTTGGAATGAAAAAAGATCTCTCCGTCTCATATCTTTCAAATTTTGCCCTGCGATGCTTATGCGAAAGTCGACCTTCGAACTCTGAATTTAGCTCTTCGGGGCCTGTTCTTGTAATGACAGAGATCCTCGGGATCGGACACCTTCTCGAGGCTAGGTTGACATGGGAGTTTCGATCCCTCGAATGCTGCATGATAGCGTTATTTATATGACATGACCGTGAAGTGACCGAGGTGGCCCCGTCGGTACACTTCCCCAAAAACTATAACGACCTTGTCAGAATTGATTGGCCCTTAAAGTGGGTGAATAGCCGCCGTTTGTTCTATATATACACACTTGATTCTTCTTCAGTTTAGGTCTTGTAATTTTGCAAAACTAGTTTTCTCTTTAACGTTCTCTTCCTTTTCTCAACTTGCGAAACTGCGTGAGCTTTCTTCCTCTTTATCTTTGTTCAAATAGTTATGGCTGCCGTGCTCAAATCCGCTCACCAAGAAGAGGGAAACTCTACCTCTGCTTCTTGCCCGGTCGGTGGCACATCACCGACGTACAACGAGTTAACCTCGAGTTTCTTTGATTTGAAGAAAGACTTTGCACTAGAGAAACACTTCGATCCTCTGGGCCATCGAAAGCATGCGTCGAGGTTTATTGATAGATAGAGGAGAATCACCTTGAGGCCGTGAGGAGAGATTGTGGATGGGGAGAAAATGTGATGCTGCAGATACCTTTCCGAGAAGAGAACATTATGGCCCATGTAGAGGGATACCTGAATGTGTATATGTACCCATTTACATTGGGCCCCCTCGACTGCCTTGTGCTCGAATTCTGTAAAAGGTATCGAGTCACCTTGGCCCAGATTCATCCATCCTTCTGGCGGATAGTGCTGATGATAAGGTTCTTTACTGAAAGGGCCGAGCTCGAGCTTACCCTTATCCACCTTATCAGATTATATTGGCCTCTGCATTGTCGAGGCCTGATTGCGCTACGACGCAGATCCACCAAGCCCTTTATTGCAGTGACGATGAGGACCAGAACCGATGATGGATGAGTCGATTTGTCTAAGTGAGGACCATAAACATCATTCCTGCGGGGTTCATGTCTTTCCCCGAAAAATGGAACTTCAAATGTAAGTACTATGTCGTACCTTAGTGGCCTTTGCTCTTGATGATTTATAAGAATGTTTCTTTTTTCTCTTTCTCAGCGGTCCCATGGAAGTTAGAAGAGATTCCCGATCTTGCGGACTAGACTCGGAGGCTGGCAGCTTCCTCGACCTATGATGAACGCAAGTGGAGAGATATGTCAAAGGGAAGATGGGAATCAAAGAACCACATTATGAGCCATGTGATTGCTTTATGAGGAATGCTTTCCTTTATGTGTATTAACTCCGCCATCGCAGGTGCTGGTGGATTCTCGAAGATGAGATCGTGCCCCCTCTAGGAGGGGGAAGGACCGTCGGCTTCGGAGCCGAGGGAGGATAATAAGCGGAAAAGGTCCTCGATGGATGAGGACATTCTCAATGAGGCGGGGCCTGCCCGGAGACACAAAGGAGATGCCGCCACTGATGATGAATTTATATACGTTGGTTATTCCGTGGATAAAATACTAATGGGGATGATGGTTCTGCATCGAAGACTCGAACCAGGGCGCCTTCCGAAGTTGCCGAACCTGCTGGGCCTGAGACCTCTGTCCTCGAGGGAGAGGTTCCACGAGAGGGAAGGAGCAAGAGTCTTTCACCATCGTCTGCTTCCCCCCTCGAAGTACTTCGAGGGACGCTCGGGTCCAAGGTACGCCTAAATCAAGTGGGGTCTCGAGCGGCCATATCCATATCGAGAGCGGTTCAACTGGGGCCGATGGGACCAAGCCAGTAGACGCATGCTCGACTTTTGAGGAGGCTCAACGGCTCTGCTCCGTGGTGAGTTTTTGTTGACTTTGTTGGCTTCTCAGCTTTGTATTTTCATCTTTTGAACTGAAGCTTCTTTTTCATAGGCCTTTGACAAGCTCAAGTTCGAGCTACTCCGTTGTGAGGCCAAGTTGCGGGAAGCTTTGGGCAAGGAGAAATCTCTCAGGATTCTTTGCAATAAGAAAATAAAAGAGTTGATATATCTTCGATCGGAGATGAATTGGGGTCGAGACTGCAAAGGAAATCTCGAGAAACAGGTAATCCTTATCTTAAGGGAGTACATGTTTCCTTTCCCGTCTTCGAGAACTAATGTTTCGGTGCTTCCGTTGCAGGGAAAAATGGAAGCGTTGGAGCGCCTTTGGGCAAGTCAGTTCTGAATGCAATGCGTTGAAGGCGTAGATAGGCGTTCATGCTATGTCCCAAAGGAATTATTTGGCCAAGACTTCTGTCGTCGAGGTACAACTTTGCAATGCTCGAGAAAATAGCTCAATTCAGACAAGCAGGATTGTCAAGCTCGAGACTGATTTTTTTGAAGATGAAGGCCGAGATCGTGGATGCCCGGGCTGAAGCTGAAGAAGTTCGAGCAAAGGCCAATAAGAAAGTGGTCGTTTATTTAAAAGATGCCGCTGATGCTCGGGCGGAGCTGAGTGGAGCCTTTGACAGAGAAGGGAGGAGCAATGAGTATGCCCGATGCAGATCTCGAAGGGAGACCCTTGAGGTGATTCATGCTAAGGGCTTTGATCTCTCAGAAGAGATAAAGCAGGCCAAGGAGGATGAAATCGACGCCAAGTTTTTTCCTTTCCTCTAGAGCCGATGCTGATACTTGAAGTCCGCTGTGGGAGCTGGTCCGAGAGGCTGTCGAGGGAGCTGGTCCCCAGAGTGGACTAGATTTTTCTTTCTTGTCATTTGTATCAAACTCCCGTGGGAGCATTGTAAATGTATATCTGTAATACATATATATAAAAAATTCTTTGGTATTTCTGATTTGCTTGTCGATAATTGGCCTGATGAATTGGACTTCGAAATGAAACCCGTAGGGTTATAAAATGGACCTGAGGCATTTTAGGCTGGCCCGTGAGCTGTTACGCATTTGGCTCTTAGGCGCTTTAGTTAATCGTTTAGGGCTCAGTCTTCAAGTCGGGTTTCGACTCGAACTCATTGACCCTTAGGTTTTTTAAATCGGCCTTGAGGCTCTTTAGGCTGGAGCTTAGGCTCTTACGCATTGGGTCAGTACGCCCTTTGATATGGATGGCAACTTGGGCTCTTACGCACTGGGTCGGTACGACCTCTAATATGGTTAACCGTTTAGGGCTCAGTCCTCGAGTCAGGTTTTGAACTCGAACTCATTGACCCTTAGGTTTTTTAAATCGCCCCTGAGGCTCTTTAGGCTAGCGCTTAGGCTCTAAAGTGTTGGGTCGGTACGACCTTTAATGTGGCTGGCGACTTGGGCTCTTACGCATTGGGTCGGTACGACCTCTGATATAGCTGGCGACTTGGGCTCTTACGCATTGGGTCAGTACGACCTTTAATTACGGTGACGGTCGGACGTCTCCGAGTCGCGGTCGGAGCCTTTTAGTCCCTGAGTGAGATAGCCTCGACATCTATATCGAGGGTATGCCTTTTTAGGAGTCTTACAAGTTCGATATATAGACTTGACTTTGATATCGTGATTATGACTTTTTAAGGTGTTACAAGTTTGTACATTACTTGCTTGAGGTCTTATAGTTTTAATATTGCCTCATGGAGGGCTTACATCGGTGCCTCATGGAGGGCTTATATTGTTGATATTGCCTCATGGAGGGCTTATATTGTTGGTGTTGCCTCATGGAGGTCTTACATTGGTGCCTCATGGAGGGCTTATGAGCTCGAAGTTGCCAGACCTAAGGTCTTACGGCTTCGAGTTGGATAGCTTGATGAGCCGACTGTCGAGGAGAGTCCCCGAGTTGGGGTTATAGGTCTTATAAATTTGACGTTGCCTCGTTGAGGTCTTATATTGTTGATATTGACTTATGAAGGGCTTATGTTGTCGATATTGCCTCGTGGAGGGCTTATGTTGCTGGTGTTGCCTCATGGAGGTCTTACATTGGTGCCTCATGGAGGGCTTATGAGCTCGAAGTTGCCAGCCATGAGGCCTTACGGCTTCGAGTTTTCGGTGTCAGTCCCCGAGTGTTGGGGAAATTTCTGGCCCTGAGGCCGTCTCTTGTGAAAATATAAAACTTTTTTGACGCACGAAGTGTTTTGATAATAAAAGATTCTCCTTCAATTACTTGGTACAAGTATATATTTTTTCACCATCGAGGGTTCGATTATTCTACGTGGACATGGTTCATTCGACCGTTTGGTCCTATACATCGTTCTCCTGTCGAGACCCTCTTTGGTACATTTTAGTTTCTTCGAGCAGGTGATCTCCCGGGGGGATGCCCCTCAGTATTTGAGGTTGATTGAAGAGAAGCCTTGAATACTTGTTGAGTTCTTCTTAGGTATCATATAGATGTTGCCTCGTTAAAAACCTCGCCGATAAAACTCATTTGGGATAAAATCCGACGTGAGGGAAAAAGAGCGCAACGCATGCTTTAAAAGCTAAGGCCTTCGAGATGGAGGGTGCTTTGATTCCTTTCAATCGAACACCTGCACATGGGTTAGTGTAAAATATGAAGGAAAGAGGGACAGGATTGTACCTTAGCTGTGGTGGCGTTCAAGCCTCAATATGCTTCAGTTACTCATTCCGAGGACGCGACATGACCCTTTATTAGTTCATTCGAGGATGTAGTTTATGATTTCTACTCGTCTATTTGCTTGTTTTTTGTCTCCTTCGATGTAGAAGGTGTCGGTGTTGGTGCCACATCGTGCACTGCAAACGTTTCTTTTCTGCGTGCTGCTCTCCGTACACTGTTTTTACTCCATCCTTCGTAGGAAATTTCATCATTTGATGAAGGGTCGACGTCACCGCCCTCATACTGTGAATCCATGGCCTTCCAAGCAATGCATTGTATCTCATGTCACCTTCGATGACATGAAACTTGGTATCTTGAATTGTACCGACCACGTTGACTGGGAGGATGATTTCCCCTTTCGTTGTCTCACTCGCCATATTGAATCCGTTGAGGACTCGAGAGGCGAACACGATTTGGTTGAGCAATCTGAGTTTCTCTACCACCCTCGACCTAATGATGTTGGACGAGCTACCTGGATCCACGAGCACACGTTTAATTTGAAATTTATTCAAAAGAAAAGAAATTACCAGTGCATCATTATGAGGTTGAGACAAGGGCTCGATGTCCTCTTCGCTGAATGAATGAGCGTCTTTAGGTATGTAGCTCCGAGTTCGTTTTTCTTTGGTGATGGATACTTTTGTTTTCTTGAAAATGGGTCCCTGAGGGACGTCGACTCCACCAATAATCATGTGGATGACGTGCCGTGGTTCTTCTGTTTCATTTTTCTTGTTCGCNTATTGTTTACATTAAATTGTTAGATTAATTACTAGTTGATTATTTTGTGAGTAGAATTAGTTAAACAACACAACTTGATATTCAAAAATCTTGAGAAACTTGATTAAACACCAGTTTAGTATTTAATAAACTCAATTGATACGTTCAATTCCTCGTGGGATCGACTTTGGGCTTAATACCCCAGATTTATATTTGCAACGCCCGTTAGTCTTTATAGAAGACATAGTTAAGCGTGATCAACAGCTAGGGTTCGTAGAAGATGAGAGCGTGTGAAGGCGGCTGGGGGGAGAATGTGGTCTTTAGGGTTTTTGGGTGGGGATATAAGGAGAAATGGGCAAAATATTGTGCGTCGTTGATCAACGGCTGGGATTTGAGAAGAGTTAGGTCGGGTTTTGGACTGGGTTGAGAATTAGGGGTCGTTTGGTTTTGGGCTGAGGTTGTTGGGCTAAGGTGCTGGGCCATTTTTGGTTCGAAAATTGGTTTAAATCTGGGCCAACTCTTAAATACACACAACTTATCAAAATAATTTATACAAATAATTAATAAATAAATAAATAATATTATTTATTCACTAAAATGATTAAAAATAATACTTTAACATTATAAAAAATATACTATTTTGACATAAATAGTATAAATAAGGAGCGTTTGTATATGAATAGGCGCTATTATTGCAAAATTAAGTAAATAGCTTAAAATGTAAACATAATTATATGAAATAAAATGAAAAATATTATGAAACATGTATGAGGATGAAAAAATAGTAATTTGGATGATTAAGGCATCACAAATAATTTAAAGGATAATTATTGAATTTTATGTAATTTAATGCAAGAAAATTAATTTAAAAGCTCTAAAATTATGGAAAATTATAAAAAGTGCTCGTGTAAATCTTGTAAAATAAATAATAGTGCAAAATGATATTTTGAAAGTATATATATTATTTGAAAAATATATGAAGGAAAAATTGGGTATCAACATCACCTGCGACCACTACCAGGCCTCATCTCTTCCGCTTCTGCGACAACCACCCGCTTCTGCGGGCTTGTAGATGCGCACACCTATTCGCACCTGGGGTTCCTGCCTAGGTCCTTCTTGGCCGCATCTGCGGCTCCTCAGTAGCTCCTGCGGGCTCGCACCTGCGGCTCCCACTCCGCAGGTGCGAAAAACACCAATAGCAGCAAACACTCCGATAGCCACCCTGAATTACCCCAAGGCCCTCGGGACCTCAACCAAACATACCAACAAGTCATATAACCCCATAAGAACTTAGTCGAACCTTCGAATCACCCAAAACAATGTCAAAACACCAAATTACCCTTGGATTCAAGCCAAAAAACTTCTAAACTTTCAAATTCCGCAAACGATGCCGAAACTTATCAAACCACGCCCGAATGACCACAAATTTTACACACACGTCAAATATGACACCACAAACCTACTCCAACTTTCGGAAATCCATTCGGACCCCGATATCAAAATTTCCAATGCCGACTAAAATCGCCAAAATTTCAACTTTGGCCAATTCAAGCCTAATTCTACTACGGACATCCAAATCATATTCCGGACGCGCTCCTAGATCCAAAATCACATAACGGAGCTAACGGAACCATAGAAATTCAAATCCGATGTCGTTTACACACAAGTCAACATCTGGTTGACTTGTCCAATTTAAGCTTCTAATTTAGAGACTAAATGTCTCAATTCACTCCAAACCACTCCGGACCCGAACCAACCAACCCGGTACGATAAAATACAGTTGTAATACACAAAAGAAGTAGAAATGAAAAAAACGGAACTATAACTCTCGAAACCACCGGCCGAGTCGTTACGGTAGCAAACTGTTAGTAGTCTTATTTGTTATATATACAAAAGAAAAACACTAACATGCACTGTGATATTTCGATTTTGAAGTATATTTTGAATAGTGAATTTATCTAATAAGATTTTTTTATTGATCAATTGCAATGTCTTTCCTATATTGGAAAACGTTAAGAGACCTCCCATTCGAAATGTTACATAGATATTCCCTAATTGCCTTTGAATTTATTATCATCTCTCTGAATAACAAAATATTATATTAGTCGAACAATTTCACTTTGATGCTTCATTTTCCGTACTCGAATTTTTATTGTTTTTATTACTGGTAATTGTTTTTTCATTTCTTCCGCTTTGTTATATCAACACTCTATAAGAAATATTTCAATTTGAAATTTCTGGTTTTCTTATGTTCAAGAAAAATACAAGAACATTAATCGAAAAGCACGATCATTACACTTTAATAAAAATTACAATACATAATTTACTTCAAAATTAGTCTTTAACAGAAAATAGTGATTCTTCAAAATTTCTTAAAAAGTGAAATTTAAAATAGTTACGGCTAATTTGGTTAAATAAAAGAAACATAGATTGGAAATGAAGAAAAATAGAGGAAAGAATGGCAAAGCGGAAAATAAGGACAAAGGTGAAACCGTGAAAGGCTTGGTGAAGATTGTCCATATACTTAAAGAAAGCTTAACTAGGTTATCTATTTTCTAGTCGCATGCAGAGGCATATTTAGGATTTTAAAAAATAGGTGTACTACTGCGAAAAGATGATTCATGATATATACAGATTCAATCTTTAGATTTTTACCATTAACTCATAAAATTTTTAAATTTATAGGGTCAAAATTCATCATTTTTGCAATTTTAGTGATTTTTTCATATGTATCAATACTCAGTATATAAAATATTAGGATCTGTAGAATTTATTGGATATATGCTACATCCTTCATTGCTACTATGAATATTGACATATGCGTTAATTATATAAAATTTAACGGTGAAGAAAAAAAGAGAATAGGGATTTCAATGTGACAACCTTGAGGATTTTGAATAAACAAAATAAAGAAAACAAAGAAAAAGAAAAGGCCAAATACATCGCTAGCCCCTTAAAGTTGTTCACCCTTTTCACTTAAACACTCAATCTTAAGTCTGTTCCATTTGAACACTTTAACCAAGCTTTTACTGTGTCATTTAGACACAAAATTCGTAGGCAACAAAATACAAAAGGTGTGCGTAATTCACACACCAAAGTGACGAATAAAATGAGGACGCATGGATTTAATTTTTAAAAATTAAAAAATAACTAAATACACAAACTAGAACCCCACCCCACCCCACCCGATAGTCATCTTTCCCAATGACCTTTCCTCGCCGGAAAATTAATTTTCGGCTATTTCTTTTCCAGCTCTGTCTTCTTCTCTAGAAATTTGGTCTCTTCCTCTTCCCATCATCATCGTCCCCAACAACTAATTTGCACACCTTTTGTATTTTGCAATCGTCATCTTCCCCAACAACTAATCTTCCCCAAAATTCTGAACAAGAATAAAAGGGTTGTAATAGGTAACAACCTGTCGGCAAGAAGAAAGGGGTTCCCTGAATTTATCTTTAAGCTTTAACCTAAAAATCGTCATCTCGGAAATTAAAAGAAAGAATAAAGGAGTAACCACCCGTCGGCAAATTAGCTGTTGTAATGGAGATGGTGTCGCACCCCCTTTTTCCTCTCCTTTAGGATTAGTCACGGTTTTTGACATTATTGGGACAACTCATTTCCTTTTGGGAAAAGGGATGTAAGGAATTTGAAGAGTCACCACCTAACGAATTAAGGTGCGTTAGGGCACCTATTACGGGTCATTTATAACACTAATTGTATAACCAGAGATTGGGTAAGGGCTTGAAGTTACTTCAAGGGGAAGGTGTTAAGCACCCCTCGAAGTCCATAATTATGGGTCCCGGCCAAACTTACTTTGTGAATTAGTCAGGTGCGAATAAGTAGTCTATGCACACATATGTAAGCAAGTAAAGGTTTTAACAGATTAGCAGTCTAAGAACACATATGTAAACAAGTAAAGGTTTTAACAGATTAGCATTCTAAGCACACATATGTAAATGGGTGAAAGGGGTCCTAAGCTATATTCCCACAACCGGCGTAAAAACAAACAAGACCAAAATGCAAAGTGCGATGAGCAAATCAATACAAAGACTTAAATCATAAAAATGGTAAAAACTCACTCCTAAGAAGTAACTGCTGAAAGGAATGCCAAGCACAAAGAGAAAACAACATAACGAGGGGAAAACAAGACAAATATAGCAACGATTCTATATATTCAAGTTCGCAACCAAGAACCAAATCATCCCGGCAAGGGAATCAGCTATAACCAATCTCACTTAGACAATTAGCTTCACCAAATAAACTCAGTTTGAATAAATGCTCAGTAAATAGGCAGCATCAAGGAATACCATCAACATGGGCGGTCATCAATTAAACCTAAGTAGTACTTAAGAGGAAAATCATTTAAATCACATTGTACGACTCACGGGCAAGCTTGACCAACGTATAGATATTCCAATTACTTGTTAGACATTTATAGGGCGAGATTATACTAGTTTTAGTCACATAGGCAGCGAATGAAGAAAGATATAGTATAACAGTAGGAAAAACAAAGTCTTAATTTAAGTCAATTAAGATCATATAAGAAACAAGGAATGCTAGGCAAGTACTTCTAATTTGAGCAGGGAGAGATGAAACTAGAAATCAGGAATTCAAATATAAAAATTTCAATTCATACGATCATGCTCAACTATGTCTTGTAGAAGACGAAGCGGGCGTTGCAAATATAATCCTGGGGTATTATGCCCAGAGTCGATCCCACAGGGAATTGACGTATCAAGCAAGCTGTTAAAATAGTACTCAGCTGTAACCTGATGTTATTTAAATTACTAATACTAAAGATTAAAACTAA
>ML378939.1:0-16744 GCA_005239525.1 Nicotiana knightiana | reverse complement strand
TCATATCAATATTCTACCCTTTCCCGCCCCATAAAGGTGATTAAAGCGCGTGTTTGGTCACGAACTCTATTGCGTGCTATTACCCGTCCCATCTTATCAGTCCCAGAGGAGATTAGGACTACTATCCTAAAAGGAGGTACTAGGTTGACCCCTAGGTTAAAGGGAAAGATTCTAAGTGACAAACAACTCCAATTAGGACTGCTGACATAGGCAAACCCAAATAAGAGCAGATATGAGGCCCAATTATTCCTCCACAGATTATGCACATAATTAGCACGACTCAAACACAAGTGAAGGCCTTACTAACTTCATAATCCTAAAGCCTGATATCTAGGCGAAACTGGAACGCAATAATGAGGCAGTTTTATTACTGAATTCAGAGAAGAACTTGTATCAGTTTCTTACCTACTGATTACATGTTTATTACTGTTTGTTTACAAGTACTCCCTTAATTAAGGGAGTTAACTTCAAACAGTAATAAACATGTAACAAGTAAGGAAAAAGATCAAGGTGTAAATAAGGAAATAAGTATAGAACAGGTAATTAAGGCTAGGTTCAGAAAGTTTCAATTAAGGAAACAATGTCAAGAATCAGTAAATAGTGTAGTCAACCACACAATAAGGCAGGAAAATAATTCAATGGTCGGAAATTAGCAAAGGTATCAACCACAGGAGATCAGGGATCCGAAATTAGTACTGATTAAGGGAAAGCCTCATGTATTTAAGGAGATATTCAGAATCAGTAGAGAATATCGTGTGAAAATCAGTATAGTACTACTCACAATCATTCAGGGATTCAAGAATGTAAAAAATAGTACTAATTTAAGCGGGATAAACATATATTAGGCAAGAAGCAATAGAATCAAAGACCCAATAGCATAGCAAAGTAAGAATCACATAGAATCAGGGATTCAGACCAACACATAGTATTAATTAACATGACATTATGAGCATGAGTGCAATAAACATGTAATAGAAAAAATTAGAATCACATAGAATTCACTCTCTATCAGATGGATGTTAAGAGTTCCTTTCTCAGTGGCTATCTGAAGGAAGATGTATTTGTCAAGAAACCTCCAGGTTTTGAAAGCCAGGAGTCACCTGACCATGTATACAAACTCGACAAGGCTCTTTATGGTCTCAAACAAGCACCAAGAGCATGGTACGAGCGATTATCAAAATTCCTGCTAGAACATGGGTACAAACGAGGCAAAATTGACAGTACCTTGCTCTTAAAGGAAAAAGAGTAAGGATCTATTGATTGTGCAAATATACGTGGATGATATTCTATTTGGGGCGTCTTCTGAAAAATTGAGCAAGGAATTTGCTATACTTATAGGGAGTGAGCTTGAGATGAGTATGATGGGTGAGCTAAACTTCTTCTTAGGCTTGAAAATCAAGAAAAACTCAAATGGAACAATGATCCATCAACAAAAGTATGTGAAAGAATTGCTCAAGAAGTTTAAAATGGAAGACTCAAAAAGTAATAGACACTCTCATAACCACAACTACAAAATTGGATGTGGATGAACCTGGTTCATCCGTTGATCAGAAGCTATACAAAGGGATGATTGGGTCTCTATTATATCTCACCGCCAGTAGACCTGATATTGTGTTCAGTGTAGGACTGTGTGCTAGGTTTCGGGCAAATCCAAAGGAGTCCCACCTCACTACAGTGAAGAGAAGTTTGAGATATTTGAAAGGCACCACTGATTTGTGCCTTTGGTATCCTAAAGGAAGTAATTTCGAACTTGTAGGATATGCTGATGCTGATTATGCAGGTTTCCTGGTTGACAAGAAAAGTACTTCAGGCATGGCCCACTTTTTGGGCTCCTGCCTTGTGTCTTGGGCCACCAAGAAACAAAATTCAGTAGGCGTGTCTACTGCTGAGGTTGAATATGTGGCTGTAGCCTCTTGCTGTGCTCAGTTCCTATAGATCAAGCAACAACTCATGGATTTTGGTATAGATGTGGGATGCATTCTTATTTTCTGTGATAACACTAGTGCAATTAGTATGATGAAGAACCGGGTTCATCATAAAAGAATGAAGCACATAGATGTTAGACACCACTTCCTAAGGGATAAATATGAAAAAGGAATGATCCCAATTGAATTTTGTGCTACTGACCAACAAATTGCAGATATCTTTACTATAGCACTGAGTAGTGAGCATTTTGAGAGAAACCGGCTTGAATTAAGGATAATTAAAAACACCTAATTGAAAACAAACATTGAAAAAAAATAAAAAATTTTTTGGCTAGAAACACTAACATAGATAATCAACCAGACTAATCATTACTCAGTATCATGACTTTATTGCCACACTCTCTTACCATGTATTAATATGATTCCATGGTTGCTAATAATGTTTTTCTATCTTTGTAAATTGAGGCAAAATAAGGACTTTAACATGATGAACCTGTTTCATCGCTGCTGATTCATCTGACTGACAAGGTACATACTCATCTCCATACACTTGTGGAAATAATTAAAGTCATACATGAGTAGGACTCTATCTATATTTGGTCCAATTCAAATTCTTAGAACTTATCCAAATTGAATCGGTTTCAAGGGGTCCTATCATAATTAAAAGTAGCCTAAATTTAGGGGTTTATAACCATCTAATCAATGTCAGTCCTGCATCGATTAGATTTCCACTTGACTGCTAATTCTGCCCGTTGTACAATTAATAGCCACACCTTTATAAAGCCATCATTAACTCACCTCTTCATAACATAATCGTCGAACCAAGTTCATCCTTCACTTTACATCAAAACTAATCACCTTTCTTCTTTCCCAAAAACGTTCATAACAATGTCTTAAACTCCTACTGCCACTTCGTCCTCTTCATCACCCATACGTGATTACGATGGAGGATGTGATGAATCTTATTCTAATTCTCCTTCAGTATATATGCCCGGAATCGAATTTCGAGGTCCCAAGCCGGAGAAATGAATTTTTGAGTAAAATTGTTTTTCTGAAATTTATAAAGAAAAGTGAAATAAAAATTGGTTAGAATGTGTTGGTATTGGGCTCGTATTTTGGTTCCGGCGCCCGGTACAGGTCTTATATGTTGTTTAAGATATTTTTGTGAAGTTTGGTTGAAATTGGACGTCGTTTGATGTGTTTCGGACTTAAAACTCTAAATTTGAAAGTTTATGAAGTTTGAAGAAAAACTAGTGATTTTGAGGTTTGATTCATTGTTTTTGATGTTATTTTGGTGGTTTCATTACTCGAATAAGTTCGTAGGATGATTTTGAGGTCGTGTGTACATTGGGTTTGAGGTTTCGAGGGCTCGGGTGAGTTTCGGGTAGGTCCCGCGGGGTCTTTATGCTTAAATATAGCTGTTGGAGGTCATAGAACTCAGATCTCTGAACTTACCACCGTGGTCCGCGGTCCTTTTTCACGGACCGCGCCAAGGGCTGCGCGGCCGCGGTCGATTTTTCGTGGTCCGCGGTGGAGGAGCTGGGCCATTGGTCCGACTTCGGAGGCCTATATCTTTTGATCGACAAGGAATTTTGAGATGATTCAAAACCAAAAGATGTAGCCCTTCGTGTCTAGTTTTTAGAAAGGTAAAGAAATCGTAATTTAGACATTTGTAGAGAAAGGTATTAATTTAGACATTTTGTAGAGAAAGGTATGGCGAAAATACTAAAGCATGTCAATGTAGTCATTTTTCTTTGTTTTCTTCAGCTTTTCTTCGCCTTTGCTAGCGCGGCCACGGTCCATTTTTCATGGTCTGTGGTGGGGGACCCGAGGGGTATAAATGGACNGATTCATCTGACTGATAAGCTACATACTCATCTCCATACACTTGTGGAAATAATTAACGTCATACATGAGTAGGACTCTATCTATATTTGGTCCAATTAAAATTCTTAGAACTTATCCAAATTGAATCGGTTTCAAGGGGTCCTATCATAATTAAAAGTAGCCTAAATTTAGGGGTTTATAACCATCTAATCAATGTCAGTCCTGCATCGATTAGATTTCCACTTGACTGCTAATTCTGCCCGTTGTACAATTAATAGCCACACCTTTATAAAGCCATCATTAACTCACCTCTTCATAACATAATCGTCGAACCAAGTTCATCCTTCACTTTACATAAAAACTAATCACCTTTCTTCTTTCCCAAAAACGTTCATAACAATGTCTTAAACTCCTCCTGCCACTTCGTCCTCTTCATCACCCATACGTGATTACGATGGAGGATGTGATGAATCTGATTCTAATTCTCTTTCAGTATATAGTGCACACTCCCCAGTTAGGTCTCCAACCCCTGAAAACTGTGACGACCCAAAGGGTCATCACCTAGTTTCTTACCCATTACGTGTTTCTGAGGCCTTGAAAATCTTATCTTTAGTTGCCTCAATTTGTGGGCGCAGTCCGGGCGCGTAGTCGGACAACTTAAATATGAAATTATGTGAAAAATGTCAAAAAATTGATATTAAAATCAGTAAATTTGACTCCAGTCAACATTTTGGGTAAATGGATCCGGACCCATGATTTGATGGTCCCGGAGGGTCCGTAGGAAAATATGGGACTTGGGCGTATGCCCGGAATCGAATTTCGAGGTCCCAAGCCGGAGAAATGAATTTTTGAGTCAAATTATTTTTCTGAAATTTATAAAGAAAAGTGAAATGAAAATTGGTTAGAATGTGTTGGTATTGGGCTCGTATTTTGGTTCCGGCGCCCGGTACAGGTCTTATATGTTGTTTAAGATATTTTTATGAAGTTTGGTTGAAATTGGACGTCGTTTGATGTGTTTCGGACTTGAAACTCTAAATTTGAAAGTTTATGAAGTTTGAAGAAAAACTAGTGATTTTGAGGTTTGATTCATTGTTTTTGATGTTATTTTGGTGGTTTCATTACTCGAATAAGTCCGTAGGATGATTTTGAGGTCATGTGTACATTGGGTTTGAGGTTCCGAGGGCTCGGGTGAGTTTCGGGTAAGTCCCGCGGGGTCTTTAGGCTTAAATATAGATGTTGGAGGTCATAGAACTCAGATCTCTGAAATTACCACCATGGTCCGCGGTCCTTTTTCGCGGACCACGCCAGGGGCTGCGTGGTCGCGGTCGATTTTTCGTGGTCCGCGGTGGAGGAGCTGGGCCATTGGTCCGACTTCGGAGGCCTATATATTTTGATCGACAAGGAATTTTGAGATGATTCAAAACCAAAAGGTGTAGCCCTTCGTGTCTAGTTTTCAGAAAGGTAAAGAAATCGTAATTTAGACATTTGTAGAGAAAGGTATGGCGAAAATACTAAAGCATGTCACTGCAGTCATTTTTCTTAGTTTTCTTCAGCTTTTCTTGGCCTTTGCTAGCGTGGGCACGGTCCATTTTTCGTGGTCTGTGGTGGGGGACCTGAGGGGTATAAATGGATGGGAATTTTAGTTATTTTCATTTTTCAAAGCCATAAAAACATAAGAGGCGATTTTCCAAACACTCTTTCTTCTCCAAAACATTAGTAAGTGATTTGTAACTCATTTTATTTACTCCTTAACTTCTTTTTTACAAGATTTCACCCTATAATCTAGTCCTAAAATCATGAAATCAAAGTAGAAATTAGGGTTTTTGGGTAGAGCTAGGGTTTTGGGATTTTTGGGTAATTCAACCTCAATTTGGGGTCGGATTTCAAAACAAATTATATATTTGCACTCGTGGGGGTATGGGTAATCGGGTTTTTGTCCGAGCCTCGTGTTTGGACCAAGTGGGCCCGGGGTCGAATTTTGGTATTCTTTGAAGAATGATGGGAAATGCATATTTAGGCTTTGAGATGGAATTACTGAGTCATTATTGATATTGTTGAGTCGATTATGTCTAGATGCTATCGTTTCGGAGTTGGATTCGAGAGGGAAAGCAGTGCTAGAGGCTTGATTTGGATTCTTGGAATCAAGGTAATTGTTCGGTCTAACCTTAGCTTGAGGGAATAGGAGTTGAGTCTTATTTTCTACATGCTAATTGTCGAGTACGATGTATAGGCATGATGACGAGTATCTATACATTGGTGTCTAGCATGACCATGAGTCCTTATATTGCGAATGTTTTGGTTTTGTTATAAAATTCCATGCTTAATTGATTATTTTTATATGTTGTAACGAGTATGTGAAAGGAATTGTGATCTTTAAACTTCGAGGAGCATTGGCTCGATTTGTAACACGAGCGGTGAAGATATATGAGATAATTGAATCCTTTGGAGCATTGATTCAAGTGATAGAGTAAATTATGAAATGAAAGTGAAAGAAAGAGAAAGAATTATTAAAATATACCCTTGTCGGGTCATTCTTGCTTTAGTGATTATCTCCCTTGTTGGGATGTTGAGAATACTGTTATTGTTCCCTTGCCGGGATTTAATTTTTTAATTGGTGTTCCCTTGCCGGGATTTCTATTTCTATTCTGTTTACTCCCTTGCCCTTTGTTTGTGATTGTTGTTTGGGTGAGGAAGAGTGTTAAAGCACGAAGGCTGATGCCGTGCACTGTGTGCTATTGTAAGGAAGAGTGTTAAAGCACGAAGGGTGATGCTGTGCATTGTTTGATATTGTCTCCCTTGCTAGGATGTTGAGATTACTGTTATTGTTCCCTTGCCGGGATTTCTATTTCTATTTTGTTTACTCCCTTACCCTTTGTTTGTGATTGCTCTTTGGGTGAGGAAGAGTGTTAAAGCACGAAGGGTGATGCTGTGCATTGTTTGCTATTGTGAGGAAAAAGTGTAAAGCACGAAGGGTGATGCCATGCATTTTTTGATATTGTGAGGAAAAAGTGTAAAGCACGAAGGGTGATGCCGTGCCGTACGATGTACCATTCCGTACAGATATTCATTGATTATACTGTGAGAGAAGAGAGTAAAAGCACGAAGGGTGATGCCGTGCCATGATTTACATTGATTACATTATACATTGCATAGTAGGGCGAGAGTAAAAGCACGAAGGGTAATGCCGTGCCATGATTTACATTGATTACATTATACATTTCATAGTGAGGACGAGAATAAAAGCACGAAGGGTGATGCCGTGCAAATTGTGATTTCTGATTCTTATTGATATTTTTGGCCTTGTTGTTCCTTTCTTTATTTGAGATTTCCTATATGAAACTGTTATCTCCCCACAACGTGTTCCCCTTCCTTTATTGATTGATTACTTCCTATATTTCTTTTCCGTTGTATATATACATGTTCGAACTGCATAGGTTTACTTGGTAGTCCGATCCTAGCCTCGTCACTACTTTNAGTAGTGCAGGAGCAGGTGATGTGTGGCTAGAATTCATGGTTTAACACGTTATGTGCCTTGCATTTTATGTGTGTTAATGATAAAAATACACTTGGTATGTGCAAAATGGAGTCTATTTCATGTGTAGGTGAATTAGAGATGGAAGCCTGAGTTATATGGATGCATAAACGTTGAAAATACGCGCAAGAGGCGAAGAGGAGTGCACCGGGCTATAGCCGGGCGTTTGGGCTGTAAAGCCTGGTCATACCAGGCTATAGCTGGGCGTTTGGGCTATAAATCCTGGTAGGACCAGGCGTTATCCAGGCCTTAGAGCCATAACACCAGGCCTGGCTTGGCTTTATCCAGGCGTTTGGGCCATAAAGCCATGTCCCTGGTCTGGTCCAATCCGAGTTTTGAAGATTGTTAAGTGTTTCCCGATTTGAATAGAAGTCTCCTACACATTTAGGGTTTGTCCCAAACATATAAATAGACCCAAGAACACAAATTTGAGGATACCAGGCCATTATAGTGAAGAAAAACGCGTGGATTACTATTCAGTGAAGCAAACATTGATTTTTATAGCTGTTATTTATTATTTTGTAGTTCAATTATGCAAGTTATTTTACAATTGGTTCTTATGAATATGAGTAGCTAATTTTCTTAATCTAGGGTTTTGGTGGAACCCGTTGGGGGAAAAACTTATGGTGATATTAATATAGTTTGGTTGATTGTTCATCTCTATTTGTTCAAGTACGTTCTTGTTGTAGTTAATTGAATGGCCATCAATTAGCTATGCCTATTTAGTAAGTATCTACTCGAGAGAGAGTGCATATTTAGGTAATTGTCCGAACAACACCACTCCTAGAGTATAGACGAAAGTCATAACCGAGGGTTTAGAAGTTGGATTAGAAATAACGATACTCCGGGTGCAGTTTAAAGTGAACTGTAATGCAATCTGGCTAGCGTAACTTGAGAGAGTGCGTCTAGTAAATTATCATAATTACTTGAGAGAGATTTTCGGTAGATAGATTGTTCATGATTGATAGAGACAACTAATTAAGCTATATAAAGTATTCGAGAAGTAAGTTCACCAACGGGGGAAACCATAGCCTTAGACCTTTATCATAATTGTTTACAACACATTGTTAGTAATCGTTGTTTATTATTGTTATCAGGAACTAGTAAAACATCACCAATTTATATTCAAAAAGTCTTGAGTGAAAGTTGTGTATTCTAAGGACTTGGTTGATACGTGAAGTCCCTGTGGGATCGACTCTGGGCTTAATACCCCAGATTATATTTGCAACGCTCGCTTAGTCTTTTATTAGACATAGTTGAGCGTGATCAAATTTTGGCGCGGTTGCCGGGGACTTAACAGTGTTATCAATTCAGCTGGAAGAAATTCAAAATTCTGAAATATAGTCAATTTTCTTCAAATTTTCGTTTATACATTGAAAGTTTAACGTTTGCTAACATGTTGCAGGTGCATGACTAGAAACTCATCGAGAACTGGTGAAGTAGTCGAAGCCTTATCAGACCCTAAGAAAGTTTTCAAGGCCCTAAACCGGACCAATCGGAAAAGCAAACAACAACCACCAATTGAACAAATTGAACCCGACATTGAAGATCCAAACAACATGAAGAATAATGGGGATGATGTGGTAGACCCATTCGCTCAAATAGGGGCAGAGGATCCTTTATATGACTGGGCACAACCTACAGCTGAGAATTTGGTCACTGCGATACTAGTCCCTCAGATACAGGCCGAGTCTTTCCAGATAACAAATAATATGCTGCACTTATTGCAAAACAAGGGACTATTCTCAGGGTCATACATCGAAGACCCCCAGCAGCATTTGAAAAACTTCCTGTCAATTTGCAAAACACAGAGGCAGCCAAATGTCACCTAGGAGGCAATAAAACTGTTGTTGTTTCCATTGCCAGTGACTAGAGCTACCCAGACTTGGCTAAACTCACTCCCCATCAATTCCATTACCACATGGGAGGAGTTAGTTAAGCAATTCGTGAACAAGTTTCATCCACCTAACAAAACGTCCCAACAAATTAATGAAATCTTGAGCTTCAGACAGAAACCAGTTGAAACATTGCAAGAGACATGGGAACGATTTAAAGGGATGCTGGTTATTTGTCCACATCATGGTATTCCAGAGTAGATGTTGGGGCAGCATTTTTATATGGGTTTGGCTGATACTGTTAAAGAAAATGTTGATGCTGGTGGGGCATTCTGGAGCAAAACGTGGAGAGAAAATCAAATCTTACTTGATAAAATGGCACAGAATTCAGAATGGACAACAAGGAATGCACCCATTACTCCTATATTTCACTCACTGCCATTCGACCCATCCAATACTATTGCAGAGAACGTGGCCACCTTGATACACAGATGGGTATACTTACTAAGAAGGTGGAGGAATCAGGACAAAAGCAGCAGGTACACATCGTAGACATAACCAATGGGGGATTATGCATATCTTGCATTAGCCAACCACTTGGTAATCACTGGAACGCAGAATGTGAACACCTTCCTTATCCAGAAAATATGAATTATGTGTCAAATTACTAACGCCAAAGATAAGGGGGACAGATTTGGGGTTAGCAAGTTCAACCATATAGACCGCCTTACCAACAACATAATAATGGCAACATGGGTGTCATGAGACCACAAGGTAATGCAACACCATATCAGAGGCCGCCCGGGTATAACCATCAGAATCAGCAACAATCATACTACCCTCCTCAGCAACAACAGAGGGGAAGGCAAGAGGATGGGTTATCCAGGTTAGAAGCTATGATGCAGCAGGTTATTGGGTCAAATGCTAAGTTCAGCGAAAGAGTGGATGCCCATGATTAAGCTATTAAAAATATCGAAATGCAGCTGGGGCAGATTTCAAATGCAGTTAACAGTCGTCCTCATGGAACTTTACCTGCTGATACTCAGGTGAATCCAAGGGACCAGGGCCCAAAACAGTTAATGGCAGTTACTCTCCGTAATGGTAGAGACTTGGACCTAGAACAAGAAAGGAGGCATGAAAGTAGACAGGAAAAAACATTGGTGTAGGTACCTATTGAAATTGATGACTCGACTCCATTGACTAAGGGCACAGGGCAACTAGCTGAAGGAGAATCTAATAATCAAGGTGAAGCTGAGAAAGAACTAGAGGAAATCGCAGAGCCAGCAGTTGAGGTGGTGGTGGAAAAGGAAAAAGAACAGATAACAGAAAAGAAGAGAGCACCAACTCCATTCCCTCAAAGGCTGGAAAAATATCAGAAGAATGAGCAGTATAAGAAATTATTGGACATGTGAAAGCAGATACAGGTAAATATCCCATTGATTGATGCATTGAAGGAAATGCCTGGCTATGCTAAAATGATGAAAGACTTGATGTCTAGAAAATTTTGACTTCCAAGATCTGGCTACTGTCACTCTTACCCAGACTTGTAGTGCGATGGTGACACGTCATATTGCTGAAAAGTTGGATGACCCAGGGAGTTTTACAATTCCTTGCACCATTGGCAACTTCGCTTTCGCCAAAGGCCTATGTGACTTGAGAGCCAGCATTAATGTAATGCCGCTGGCCATATATAAAAGTCTGGGGATTGGTAGAGCCAGGCCCACTTCTATGCTGCTGCAACTTGCTGATAGGACGGTAAAGAGACCGTCGGGTATTTTGGACGATGTGTTAGTACAAGTGGGAAATTTGTGTTCCCCGCTGCCTTTGTGATCCTAGACTGCCGAGTAGATGAGGAAATTCCCATAATCTTGGGAAGGCCATTTTTGGCCACGGGCAGAGCCCTCATCGATTGTGAGACTGGTGAGCTTAAGATGAGGCTCAATGATGAAGAAATCACGTTCAACGTGCAGAAGTATATGAGGCGACCAAGTGAGTTCACCAACTGCTCTCTTATTGATGCTGTGAACGTGATCCTGGAAGAAGATAATGCAGCCCTAACTGTTGGGGATCCTTTGGCTGCATGTTTGGTAAACTTAGATGATACGAACGGTGAGGAGCTAGCAGAATGGGTATTAGCATTGGAAGGAAAATGGACATGGTCGAGGGCTCTTGAAATTGAACCATTACACTTGGAAAGGAGAGAGAGCCCACCAGCCAAGCCCTCAGTTGAAGTACCACCAAAGTTAGAGCTGAAGCCTTTACCAGCGTACCTCATGTATGCATTTCTTGGACCTAACTCTACATTACCGGTTATTATTTCATCTGGGTTGCTAGATGTGCAGGAACAACAGTTGTTACAGGTACTCTCTGAATGCAAAACTGCCATTGGCTGGATGATGGCAGATATCAAAGGGATCACCCAGCCTATTGCATGTATAAATTCTCCTGGAAGAGGGACACATACCTTCTAGGGAACATCAAAGACGGTTGAACCCAAATATGAAGGAAGTGGTAAAGAAAGAAGTTATAAAGTGGTTAGATACGGGAATCATTTTCCCCATCTCCGAGAGCAGCTGGGTTAGCCCAGTACAGTGTGTACCAAAGAAGGGTGGTATGACAGTAGTAAGGAATGATAAAAATGAGCTGATATCGACTAGAACTGTCACGGGTTGGAGAATATGCATGGATTACGGAAAGCTGAACCTTGCCACCCGCAAAGACCACTTCCCATTTCCCTTCATTGACCAGATGCTCGACCGGTTAGCAGGGAGGTCTCACTTTTGTTTCCTTGACGGGTATTCGGGGTACAACCAAATTTCTATTGCCTCGGAGGATAGGGAAAATACCTCCTTCACATGCCATATGAGATATTTACCTTCAGGAGGATGCCATTTGGCCTCTGCAATGCACCTGCAACATTCCAACGGTGCATGATGGCCATTTTCACAGACATGGTAGAGGATATTATGGAGGTATTCATGGACGATTTCTCAGTGGTGGGAAATACCTTTGATGAATGCCTAGCAAATCTAAAACATGTACTAAAGAGGTGTATAGAGACGAACCTAGTGCTGAATTGGGAGAAGTGCCATTTCATGGTACAAGAGGGAATCGTCTTGGGACATTTGGTCTAAAGTAAAGGTATTAAAATCAACAAAGCTAAGGTAGAAGTGATTGAAAAACTCCATCCACCCACGTCAGTCAAAGCTATTCGTAGCTTCCTGGGACATGCCAGATTCTACCGGCGATTCATCAAGGATTTCTCAAAAATTGCCAACCCTCTCTGTAAGTTACTAGAAAAAGATAACCCATTTGTGTTTTCTGATGATTGCAGGGTAGCTTTTGAAGAGCTAAAGAAGCATCTAGTCACTGCACCGATTAAAGTTTCCCCAGAATGGGAGCAACCGTTCGAACTCATGTGTGATGCAAGTGACTATGATGTAGGAGTCGTATTGGGCCAGCGAAAAGATAAGGTAATGCACCCAATTTACTACGCAAGTAGGACATTGAGTGGAGCTCAGCTGAATTACACGGTAACAGAAAAAGAAATGTTGGTTGTAGTATTTGCATTGGACAAATTCAGGTCCTACCTAATTGGGTCAAAAGTGATCGTATATACTGATCACGCAGCCATTAGGTACTTGGTCGAGAAAAAAGAGTCTAAGCCACGCTTAATTCATTGGGTGCTGCTTTTGCAAGAGTTTGACTTGGAGATTCGTGACCGTAAGGGAACAGAGAACCAAGTTGCTATCATTTATCACGCCTTGAAGGTGCTGAAAAGGCACCTGAGTCTGAGGATATTATGGAAACCTTTCCAGATGAGCAGCTGCTAGCCACAAATGTGGGAGAACTGCCATGGTATGCAGAAATTGCTAATTACCTGGCAAGCGGCATTGACCCTTATGAGCTCTCCTCTGTGCAAAAGAAAAGATTTTATCGTGATAGCCGTAACTACTATTGGGACGAACCTTATTTATTTAAAATTTGCATTGATAATATGATCCGGTGGTGCGTCCCCGAGATAGAACAATTATCTATTTTGCAGGCTTGTCATGCAACTCCTTATGGAGGACATTTCGGAGGAGTCCGAACAGCAGCTAAAGTGTTGGAGGCCGGGTTTTATTGGCCTACTGTGTTCAGAGATGCCCATCAATGGGTGAAGGGCTGCAATGAATGCCAAAGGATGGGGAACATATCCCGTCGTCATGAGATGCCCATGAATCCGATATAAGAGGTAGAAGTATTCGATGTTTGGGGGATAGATTTCATGGGTCCTTTTGTCAGCTCATACGGCAATAAGTATATACTTGTTACTGTAGATTACATGTCCAAATGGGTAGAAGCTGCAACATTCCCCACCAATGATGCACGAGTGGTGGTGGGGTTCTTAAAGAAGAATATATTCACCTGCTTTGGGACCCCAAGGGCCATTATAAGTGATGGAGGCACGCATTTCTGCAATCGTGTCTTCGAAAAGTTACTTGGTAAATATGATGTACATCACAAGGTAGCAACCCCATACCACCCCAAACTAGCGGGCAGGTTGAGGTCTCCAACCGTGAAATAAAGAGTGTACTAACCAAAACAGTTAACGCCACAAGAATTGATTGGGCGAAGAAACTTGATGATGCCATATGGGCTTACAGAACCGCATTCAAAACACCAATCGGTATGTCTCCATACAACTTGGTATATGGTAAGGCCTGTCACCTGCCCGTGGAATTAGAACATTGAGCTTGGTGGGCATTGAAGCAGTTGAATCTGGATTTCGATACTGCTGGAGAAAATCGAGTAACAGAATTACACGAGTTAGAAGAGTTCAGAGGACAAGCATTTGGAAGCACCAGGTTGTATAAGGAACGAATGAAGAGATTACATGATAAAAGCATTGTGGACCAAGATTTCAAACCAGGAGACAAGGTATTGCTGTATAATTCAACATTAAGATTGTTTCCGGGTATGCTCAAGTCCCGATGGTCTGGCCCATTTAAAGTGGTCAACGTATTTCCTTATGGTGCTGTGGAGATTACTGCTGAGGATGAGTCTAACACCTTCAAGGTCAATGGACAACGATTAAAAAGGTATATGGGAATGAATGAAGCCAATGTGCTGGCTATTGTGTATCTGGGTGAACCTAAAACACTGAAGGATCCTTAAATGGCGTTTATGTTGCATCGCGCCGCGACATTAAATCAGGCGCTTCATAGGAGGCAACCTATTGATTTGTTGTAATCATCGTGCCACGACATTAAATAAGGCGCTTTTTGGGAGGCAACCTAATGCGTAGTTAAATTTTAGTGTAGCTATAAGTATTTCATGTAATTATAGGTACTAACGAGCTTGTAAGTGCATTCGGGTGAAAGGAGGATGTTTTCGCATGACGGAAGGTGGGGACATAGCCGGGGTCAAGCAGGCCTTAAGCCTAAAACGCCCAGCAAAAGCCAGGAGAGCCCAGGCGTTAAGCCCCAAACGTCTGGCTAACGCCAGGGGGAAGTTACTCACTTCCATAAGAGCTCCTATGGAAATTGTGCCAGCCAAGTGCTCGATGTAATGCCTCAATGGCTATACATGTCCCGTTTAGCCCGAGTCCGGGAAACACACCACCAACATCAGGCATTTTGAATTCCATGAAATTTTAAGTGGAAAGAGGCTCACGAGAAGCCAATTGGTAGCAATGTGTGTCAATTATCATAAACTCGCCAAGGTGAAGTCTGAGTAACCTTGGCAAAGGGAGAAAACAGATAGTATATACTTTGCGACAATCACTCACTACTGATAATTTGTGTAGGTCCAACGATGCTACCCAGAAGAGCTACTGGCAAGGGAAAGGCCACTTCTTCGGCCCCACCGAAAACCAAATCAAAACCCCCACCACCTCAAAAGAAAAGAAAAGGGGGAGATACTACTTCTAGCATGACTGGTGAGGTAGTAGTATCTGTTGTGGCTGCTATGAGGCGGCAAACCGTTGGCCAAGGTGAATATGGTATCAACAGCATACCAACACACTGCAGGAAATGGTATGCACGTTGCAAGCCTAAGCATGTCCATCCTGAAGGGGCCATTAAGGAGGGGAGTCTTAGAACTAAATTCCCGGCAATATGGAGAAGCATCCATGAATTGGGTCTGGGATATATGTTCAAACACAATGGTAATATCAATCTCAACTTAGTCCATGAATTCTATGAAGGATTTGATCCTAATGACAAGGAAGAATTGGTGCCAATTCGTGGGCATTTGGTGGATTTTTCAGCCAAGGCCATATGCGACTTTCTAGGCGCACCAAATGTTCCGGTGGAGCCTCTTGAACAATTGATTCGACATCCTCATTATAAAGAGGTGAGGCACACGCTGTGTGGGGTTGATTCCAGGGCTGCTTGGATTCGGGATAGAGCCACCAATCGACATAAAAGGTTCCCAAGAAAAAGATGAAGGCTGAAACACAAGTATGGCTTAAATTTATCAATGCACGGATATTACCGTGAAACCATGACACCTTAATAAGCCAAGAGAGGATTTGTGTGCTCTACTTCCTCATGACGGGGCAGCGAGTAAATGTGGGTCATATGATGTGATATCAAATGGGATTGGTGCGTTCCAGTAATAGAATTGATCGAATCCCTTTCCCGAATTTCCTGACTCAGTTCCTGCTAAATGAAAAGGTAGCGGTTGATCCCAACTTTGACCACACTATTGATCAACAACTCACCCGCGAATCAGACATCATTGGCTTAAGGTTGAAAGAAGAATCTTCACTGACCAATGTCGACCGCTATGCGCGGGACGATTGCTTCATGGCCCATCTCTATGGGATGATGGATTTACAGTTGCGCATAGGAGGTCGTCCAGCATCAGTTGATGAAAGGGATGAGTTGGATTAGAGATACCCGCTCAATGCGCATGCGCAACAGATGATTGGAGCAGGTGAGGGATACAAGCTCCCAGATGATAAAGATATAAACACACCTGAAGATTCTGATGCGGAGCTGATGCGCTCTGATGACGAAGATGATGAAGAAGATGAATATGAAGAGGAATGGAGAGCGTCCGATGATGAAGACGCTTAATGATCAGGGAGTTTCTTGCGCCTTACTATTATTTCTTGCTTTGTCTATACTTGATGCAATGGGGACATTGCATGACTTAGGTGTAGGGTGCTGTATATATATGTGTTGTTGTAAGATTATTGTTGTGAAATATTTTATGGGTTGTTATGAAATTGTGTAAGTTAAATTTTTTCTTATTTAAAGTTGTTTGGTAGTTATTTATTTTAGGTAGAACTAAGTAAAAAAAAAAAAAAAATTTTAATCCNTATTAGACAATTTTCTTGAGGGAAGTAAGTCTAAAAGAAATACCAAAAAGATTTTTTTTTGTTTTAGGTAGTGTAGTAATTCCCCCTTGGTTTTTCTTTGGACCGCGGTTCTTTTTCAAGGATTTTTAATTGAATCGGGTATAGGTAGTTTTTCATTTTTAGAAATAGTAACCACAGGGTTGAGGGCTTAATTGTAGCAATATCTCGAAGCGTGCTAATGCCTTGAGAATAGTCAGTACTGTGGTTGTGACGCTAGGCTCAATTTTTTGACTCTAGGATAAATACCTTAAATCAGGAATTCTTAAGATTTGCTTAA